>JAXGGA010003220.1:0-106374 GCA_038373865.1 Uloborus plumipes | reverse complement strand
GTTGTTGCCGTAAGGTCAATGAAGGCCCTCAAAACAAGTCATTTTGGACGTTTTTCCACATTTTTGAGGTCTAAAAACAGCTTGTACGTTTCAGTTGCCACGTCAAAAGTAGTGTCGTTTGAAAGACCAGTGTAACCACTTTAAAATAATGTATAAATAACCGAGAAAAGTTCAACAGGCCGAAATATGAAAAATGTCATATTTTACCGATATTCAAACGGTCATAACTTCCTCTGCCAACAACATATTGAAATATTTTGCTTGCCAATGTCATAATCTATTCTTTGTCTTAACAGAACAGTTGAGTCCTTTGAGGCGAAATGTAAAAAAAATTTTTGCAAAAAATGTTTTTTTTTTTTTCTTTGCATTTTTTTGTTAAAAAAAAATTTAAGCATTTCGCTTCTAAGGACTCTAACTGTTCTGTTAAGACAAAGAATAGAGTATGACATTGGCAAGAAAAATATTTCAATATGTTGTTGGCAGAGGAAGTTATGACCGTTTGAATATCGGTAAAATGACATTTTTCATATTTCGGCCTTACGCAGCTAAAAGCACGTTGAACTTTCCTCGGCTGTTTATACATTATTTTAAAGTGCTTACACTGGTCTTTCAAACGACACTACTTTTGCCGTGGCAACTGAAATGTACAAGCTGTTTTTGGACCTCAAAAACGCTAAAAAACGTCAAAAATGCCTTGTTTTGAGGGCCTTCACTGACCTTACAGCAACAACTTACCTCAAATTTAACATTCATTTTGTAAAGTTTGAATCTTCTGTATTCCATATACAAAAAGAAAATTGGAGTTCAACAGTTCCTGGTAAGAGTTTTGGCTCATAGCAACTTCCATGTCTTATTTTTTATGCCGTACCTTCACCTTTAGGGCTCCATAAAAACCAAACAACTCAACTTTAGAATAAAAAATTCTGAATTTGGTCTTTCCATAAGATAATAAACATTTGGTAATTTTTTGGAAAAAATCTGAGAGGTCACGAATCACCTCATAATGCTAGGCGTCACAGTTTCTCATATTCTTACTCTTAATAATTGGAAAAATTGGGCAGATTAATCGGCGGAAAAAATATTTTTTAAATCTTATTCTTTAAAGTATACCTTCACTAAGAAGATAGGGTGAATAATTTTAGTAATAATAATAATCTTCAAAATAGATATAAAGTTTTTAATATATTAATTCTCTTACTTTTGAATAAATATACACATAAACAAAGTTGCATCATTTTTCATGTGTCGATACATTTCTCCTCAGCACAATGCTTTTAGATAACCTCTAATATTCCCAACGAATAAAAGTCTTGAATTAAATGGCTACTAATAATTTGAAAAATAAAATTAAAAGTACTCCTAAATTAGAATGATCACCACAGACTCCTCCCCCTCCCTTTTTATTTTGAATTTTTATGTTCAGTTAACATAACAATGCGTTGATGTAATGTCATTGATTTGATAACATTTTGAAATTATTTTGAGAAAATTAGGAAAATGGAGAAAAAAAACCTCAGAATTTCTAAACTCGGAGTTGTATAAGAAAATAAAAAACTGATTGTAAAATTGGTAGTATTAACAACAATCATCCTCATCCTTAATCGGCTCAGCCGATTGATCGGTAATCGGTCAATTTGCTTATCGGTGCATCCCTACTACAAACCCACTAGCATTTTTCTACATTCAGTAAATCAAAAACGTAAAAAAAAAGTGGGAAAGACTTGATCTGCGGATAATCGGCAGTGTACTCCATTTAGCAAGTCTGCTTTTTCAACACTAAATCAGTAGTGCCCAACTTCCAGTAGTGCCAATGGTCCGTGGACCATTTGGGGTCTGATTCATGTGGCTCATTGGTTCATTGTCAAGAATCGACAACTGGTTTGGAACCGTCCAGAGTGACGGATAATTTTCATTTGTTATTGAGAATAAGTATTGCAAGTTTCAAGAAAAATAGTTAACAATTTTTTTCTCAAAGACAGATGGAGTTTTTGAATTAATAATGGCATGCAATAATGATAGCAATTCTTAGTTCGTAATTTTCTTTCCTTTTCGGTGTTTTCCGATATTGTCTAGGAAAAACGCCAATATATTAAAAATGTTTGTGTTCCGCGAAATTCATCTTAATATTGCAGCCCCGGGTAAAAAAAATGCGCTGGGTTCCATGGATACCGGCAGGGTTGTGCATTGTGCAAGAGGTTGCATTTGCACCTTCTTCGTTTTGAAAAAACAAATTTAGAACAAAAGACATGTTTTTTTTTCTAATTATTTCAGTAAAAAAATGCTTTAGTGGTTTTTTAGAACAAAACAATGATTTTGCTTGTTTTTTTTTCTTGCTCATTTTTTCAAGGAAAAAAGTTGTTTTGCTGTTTTTTTTCCCCGTTCGGGGGAGCCCCCCCCCCTCTCCGTCTGATAATTCTGACGTCGCCCGTGTTGGGAACCACTGTTGTAATGTATATTTTTGTGTTTTAGTACAAACGTACTTAAATATTTCTTAACTAGTACATTAAACAACGCACAGGGAAAAGATCCCGCAAGAAATGAAACGAAGAAAATATTGCGAAATCATTTCTGAGTGTTGTGTAGCTCGAAATATTTTCACTTCGTGAACAAGCAATGAATAGGACTTCTAAATTTCGCTTACTGATTATCCCTCAATACCGCGCAAACGCCTCTTATCTCACTTCTACACAGTACTCCTTTATTTTCCTATCACGCACCGATTCGCAAAATATTATTTGAAAAAACGTGACGATTTAAAGGAAATCATTTCGGATTGGTAATAAAACCCCTATCATTAGACACTCGAGTTAAATAAGATTGTCTTCGGATTCCATTGCAGATAGCTGATCTTTCTTTCTACTGCTAACCCCGGAGGACCACACCTCCTTGTCCCCTATTCATAATTCAGGAGAAACTGACGTTCTTTCAACATAACTGATGCTTTTATGTTCAAGGTTTGCGGTGGGCGCAGTAGGTAAGTTCAGTAGGACACTATTCCAACTACTTTTCAGTGTACTTTTAGCACATAAAATTTCACAATCATATTATTATCATACGTAACAGTTTGAGCTACAATTGAATCTGTGAGAGCAAAAACATCAGTCCCAAAAATACGAAAATATTTTTTTTGGGGAACGAGCTGTGGGAGGCAAGATGAATGTTCATATCAAAAATCACGTCAGTCAGGTTACTAATTTGAAAGATACGAGGCCTGTTATTTGAATGTTGACCGTATAAACATAAACAATGCTAGAATTAAGACGTTTTCTCTCTCTCCTAAACTATTTGAAGTTCTTGACTGACGTTTTTGCACTCACCGATTCAATTATTGAATCCTATTTTAGAATTGAAATTTTTCAAATCCAGTATATGGGCGATTCTCTGTAAACTCGTCATTTTTCACATGAAATCTGTCCGGACACGGTTTTTTGAAATATTCGTATAATTATAATACTATTGCTCAGAAAATTAATCTATTACTTTGATTTGAAAGAGGGCCAATTGAAGTTTGTTTTTTTCTGATAAATCATGAGAGGGGGTAAGTCCCCCGCCTGGTATAACTAGGCAGGGGACTGTGCCAGGTGACTGTGTTTTTGCTCTTTGTTGCGTAATATCTACAAAACTAATGGAACATAATTTATTACGAGACTACCTATAAATTGAGGCACAAATCGTGGACATAATAACTAATATGCTTCATAATTAAATTAATTGACATTAATAAAATCACTTCCCAGAGGACTGTTTTCGCAATGACCCTGATGCATACTTTCATCACAAATGTGGCTTTCAAACTAAGCAAAGTAGCGTTTCAACACCGTTCTTGGTGATTTCGGAAAATTCAAACTGATTACTTTAAACTTCATGCCAAAAAGAATTTGCAAAAGTTATAGAATTTTTCATATTACAGCCTTGAATTTGTTGCAGGGGACTGTTTGAAAAATCTCCGGACAGAATTTACATGACAATTTTAAGTTTTAGAAATGCATAATTATACCTTATTTCATAAGAAAAATATAGCTTCATTATTCTATTTTTAAATATTGATTGCCAAATTTATGTAGTGCTAATAGGTTTTTGAAATACTATCTTTAACAGTTAGACTATGGGATTGGGACAGCCAGGGGACTGTGTTTTTGGCGCTTAGATAATTTCTAGAAAAAAAAATTAAAGTGTTATCACTCCAAATACAATTGGGCCACAAAGTATTAATGCTTTACTTGTATTAAGAGCGATAATTACTTTATTACACTTTATTAGTTTTAAAATACTCAGTCCGGACAGCCAATTACCAGTTTACAGAGAATCGCCCATATGTCTCTTAGAATCGCAATATATCTTTTAGAAAATAGTTTTACTTGGTATTAAAAATGTTGCATCTAACTTCAGACACGTACGGTGAGATACAATTTACGAGAATGTGATTTATTTATTTAACGCCCGTATACATGATACCATTCCAATTCTTTTCCAAAAAAGCTGAGAATGAAATAGTTTCGCCAACATCTGCTTCAGAATATAGTTTGAATTTAAAACGAGGGTAATTGTTTTTTTAATAACTTAAATCGATATTTTTAATTGCTAAAGAGACATTGGATATTAAGTTAATAACGATCACTAAAACCAATACTGCACAAACTTTTATATATTGCTAGCTTAACCAATTTATGCCCAGTAGCCTAAAAATGTGACGCTTGTTAGTTACTGCATACAAAAACCTGTAATGGGTATATCATTTTACTAAAGCTTTTTTTCACAAGTTAAATAGTCCTTCGTTTTGAGAAAACCAGATAGAGTCACTAGTTGAACATAAGAGTTTATTTATTGACAGCTATTTTCAGACAAATCAGTCAAGCAACGATCCAGCATGAGTAGCCGCAGAAAGTGAGTGTTTTTTGCGAGCTTCTTTTTCGTAAAATTAAACTATTTTAAAATGATTTGCTTAAAATTGATCACAGATGCCTTCTGTAATGTTACTTTGCAAAAGTAAAGTCAAGTAAGGTCGTGTTTTGCTCACATATCGGCCCAGTGTCCCATAAACAGGACGTTAAATAACTTAATAAATATGGCAACGGCGATCTATTTTACGCCTAAAATGTATGTAAACCATTTCATGTAAGAGTTTTAAGAAGATCAAAATTGAAAAAAGTTGTTTAAAAAAAGTTGGGCATAAATGGGTTAATTTACTCTAGTAGTATATTTCCTTTTCGTATTGAATAGGCGAATCATTTATTAAATATGTTTTTCATTACTAAACATGTTTTGGCCACTAAAACACATTTTTGAAAGATATCTAAAAAATATCATTTAGATTTTCAGGCATAACACGTAATTAAAATCATCGTTACCCGAACTGTAAAAATGACTAGCGCGATTGTTCAAGTAATTACTTAAGTGATGTACAATGTACATGAAAATGATATACTTGACGTTCATTGATGCTGAATGGTAACAAGATACTCACATTTAATTTAATGACATTTATTACAAATGATTAATTTTTTATCATTTTTTAAAAATTCCTAAATATTAAAGAGTCGCACTTTTTTTTATATTTCTTTAGTTATTCGTTTAATACTTCTTTTTCGTTCACATGTTCCTTTTTTTCCTTTTTTATACACTAACAATATCTTTCTACGCTATGAAAATATAAGAGACAATGTTTCACGTCATATTTATTTCCTCTCTTTCGCTCAAGCTATGAAGAAAGTTTTTTCTTGTATATAAAACTCTCATCTAGTTTCTCAAAGTTGTACCTTTTTCGTATTATATAAAAGCAGTTGCAGCCGTCTTAAAAACGCATAGCAGACAAAAATCAAATAAGAAGAAACTCCTCATCCCTACAATCTAGAAAGGTTTCATTTATTCCAGAATCTAGAACTTTATCCCAGAATATTTCTATTATAACACAAGGTATAAGTATCTGAGATTGTTGCATTTTCTTTTATTCAAAAGTGCACTGTCGTTCATTTCTCGTGCTAAACCATCTTATTTCGAACATTTTGTGAATTTACTTCTTTCGTGAAATAGTTTTCTTTTGTCTAAAGTGCCTTTCTAGAGTCAAAAATATTTCGCGATTTTTCCTTTGTTAACTATTTTATGATTCTTTGTGGTGTCATTTTATTCAAAGTACCTCTTTGTATTAATTCAGAAAGCTACAGTTGAAGCATACTTTGTTTTTGGTTCCAGCAGTCGTAAAAACAATGTTTTGTCTTTCGATTGATAATCCCATTGTTCAATCAAAAGGGCATGAGGCTAACACATTTTAAATCTTTTCACGGGCTTCTATTCAAAATCAAAAGAGTTCTTCAGGTGGTAAAGCATTTTTCATATTAAAAATTTCCATACTTATGCTTAAATTTAAAAAAAATGGTTTTATTGCATTTTGGTATGGTACTCATGTTTCCGTTTATGACAACGGTACCATATCCTTTTTTACTCTCATACTTAGATGATAAATCGCAATATTGTAATCCTAAGATTTTTTTTTTCTCCAACACGTATTTATTGATTTACAATACACCTCATTCGAGTATAGTGCATTAGTTACTAACAATTGTTTTTGTTACCCAAATGAACTGATATTATAAAAAATATGTTCTTAACCCATTAATGCCTGACATTTTTTTTCCAAAAATATTTTGTATACCGGTTACAAATAATGTTTAATGGACAGGAAAAATAATTAAAAAAATATCACGTAAGAAATTTTTTTTTATTAAAGAGAGAAAAATCGTCCCTAAAAATTTACGATAGACACCAGAGGGTGCATACTTTGTTTACTATTTTTTTTTCTGCCTACGATATAATATTAAAAAAGATATTTTATAAGAAGAAATAAAATCAGCAATTAACATAAACTAAGAAGCTGAGAATAGTTTTAAAAAATTAGCTTTTTGTTCTTGAGATTGTGAACGATGTAGTTTTTGATAAAGATCAGATAAAAACTACTACAGAACATACTTTACAATGGTTATATGCTGCAATCTGTTAAAAATCAATTGAAACAATACCAAGGTACTAACTGAACACTACTATTTAATTGAAATGTTCATTTTTGGGAAATTCAGATCCTTTTTTGGACCGTCCCTAAAAAGGGACGCTAGGCACTAATGGGTCAACAACTGCTCTTGGTTTCAACTCCATGTTTTTAAGTATAAGGTTATTCTTTGGTGCATATTTTAACTTTCAGTTCGGTACTTTTTGCCTACTTTATGCTTTTACAAGCTCATGCTGTTTTTAAGTTCCTTGCACATATTTTTTAATTAATAAATCTATTGTACTTTTAAAACATTTTGATTTCAGAAAGTTAGAATAATCATCTTGATGATCTGGGGCGCAATTTAAAAATAAAAACAAAACATATCCACTGAAATAGGACAAATGAAGGTTTTTTTTTCTTTTTCAGGTAGGAAAAAAAATATTTCGGAAGAAAAGTTTGTTCTACTTTATGCATCTTTGATCTTATAAATAACATGTATGCATCAGTTAAGTGGCATTTTTCAAATGTCATACATCTCTTTTGTCCATCAACGCGTCTTTAACCCCCTGAAAAATATACTGTGACTAAGAGACAAAGGTATAATTTAGAAGGGGGGGGGGAATCTGAAAATACAGTTCTACAAATGTACTTTAAGTAACAAATAAGAAAGAAACCATGTCGGATTTGTCTCTTTGACACCTTTTAACACTTTGTGTTTACCACATAATCAGTTACATAGAAAAGCTATTTCAATTATGGCTCTATTTCTACGTAAGAGCAAATTAAAAGGTACGAGCAATAAAACTGGTAATTATTACCTTATCGTCGTAATTACTGACGATAAAATGTAATAGTACTTTTAATTACTGACAGTACACAAAGGAGGGGAAAGTATCAGGTCTTTACAAATATTGGTATAGATAGTTGAGGACATACAGTAGCTGTTTTTACACCGCCTCAATGCTCGAGATAGTCTAGACATAAATTCAAATATTGATGAATTCATGCAGTGACGTTTCTAAATACAAACAAGAAGCTAAGAAATGCCACCTAGAACAAATGCAGCTTCATGAAACCCGTAGGACAACTCCGTGCTGATAAATGAATCTATTTAGATTTGGTATGTACAAGTATATGAGTGACATTCTAACTTTATTTGATTTTAAATTTAATTTAGCGGTACTTTAAAGTAACGTTGGTGAATAAAGGGATAAAGCATTTTTTTTCACCCAGTGTAAATATGTTTAGCAAAGATTTAGTGAAATAGAGAAATTAAGTCACCCTTTTCACTATGTTTGCTATGTGTTTTGAAAAAATATCTTACCTGGAACTTCATGAAAAAGTTTCATTTGTAACTTATAAACCAATTACCTTTATTTATTTATTTTTGAATAGCTCTCTTATTTGATATCTTACGACACATCAGCTGTAATACTTTCTCCTTAACATAGGGAAGACCGGGGCACGTTTGCGCGCAGGGTACGTTTACTCAGGTCCCTTTTCTTGGTTCTCTTCTTTAGAAATATTAATACAAATCACTGGAAAAAATCGGGTTTTATGATCTTTTAAATATTTTAGAGGAAAACACATATGATTCTATGTTTAATTGAAATTTCTATGTTCAAGTTAGGAACAAAACATTTCAGTTTTGCTCATTATTCATTTCCCTCACTCCTTGGTACCACTAATAACGTGAGTAAATATACCCCGCTTGATTACGCAATAGACTTTAACATAAAAATTATTTTTTTCACACTTAAATAATCAAACATGGGAAAAACTGAATGCACAAACTTAAACTTTATTAACCGCTTTCTAAGATCATAACGTCAAAAATTTCCTGAAATGAAACATAAAAACTAGAAAATTCGCTGAAAAACATCCTCGTAAACGTTCCCCGGTCTACCCTACTTAAAAAAACAAAATATGATGTACACGAAACGAATCTTCTAAATCACATAACATTGCTAAAATTTATTAATTTAATTCGAAATAGTAGGGGAATTCCGATGAATTATATTGCACTTAAACAAAACAACGCTCCATTTTTCAGCTTTTTTTTATTTTTCGAATTACAACGCCTTCTTTTCCGTTTTGATATCTCCGTAGCCTTTTTTTTTTTTTCAACCCATTATTATTACTCTTCTTACAAAGCTATTACGCCCTGGTAAATCTCCTTCGTTTTTTATGGGAAAACACCGTAAGTTTCCCACTCTTACTGAATTATAAGGGGCCCCCATGTCAAGAGCAAAATATATGACCAAGAAAGGGATAACGAGATTCCATACTCTTTTAGCAGTTAGTCACGTATTCGAGACATCGCGGCATAAGTCAAAGAAAACGAACGATTTCACATATGATTTCTGTTTTCACCTTGAACAGCCTCCATTCATAAAAGGAGAAAAGGGTTTGAAGTTACTTGAACTTTTATTTTTTCCATATACGAGTAATGATAAATGAAGAACGTAGTAGGCAAAAATGTTTTGCACTGCAAAAAAAACTCCTGGAAATTTACGGTAAAAGTTACTAGCATCCATGTTGCCAGTACGTTCATTTGTAAAGTAGCTGTGAAATTTTAAAACTAAAAAAATAATAAAATAAAAATAATAAAGTTTACCGCTGCGCCGTTCATCTACCTTTCGAGTATAATTTGCGGTAAAACCTTCTCCGTACATTAAGCACTCCCTTTATTTTACGGTAATATTCACCTTAAAATTTCCCTGACTTTTTAACTTTGCTCGACACCTTGTAGAGTATGAAAAAAATAATAATAACAAAAAAAATTGACTCATTAATTTTGAGCTAGCTATTTTTCTCTAACAAAAGATAAAATCAACTATAATTTGAGAGGTTCATTCCCTAATATCCTAAAAAGAGGAGGGGGGAGAAATTAAAAGCACAATTTTTGTACTAATATACCGGCAAAATGAAATGTTTTAAGAGTTTCATTCTTTTTTTTAATACACTGACGGTTACCTACAGTATGACGTTAATAGCTTTAATCCGCTATTCACAAAATCCAAATTTAAAATAATGTTAGCATTTTTTTTTTGATAACATTCACACGGCAGAGAACTTCAAAAATAGTTTGACATATTTGCTTCTTCAACTACCAGAAATATTCTAAAACGCAATCACCATCAAGTTTTATCATCGAATGTATCCTTCTTCCTATCAAACTGCACATACTTTTAGGTAACATCAAGGCATTTTATTGGTAGGAATAATGTCGTCCAATAACGTTTCATTCATAGGGATATTAAGCGAGGACAACTCAGGATAAATCTATCTTTTATTCGAGGAACTTGATATGCATTGCCTTATACCTCAGAATTTCCGTTAAAAGTGCTTTGCTTTCGCTTCAGAGTAATTGCGTAGGACGTAAAACTACTAAACTGGTTAAACTGTATAAGTAAGCTGTGCAGATAAATCATTTTTATTATTCATATTTCACTCTTATTTTTATTGTTATTAATTTGCTAATTTAAATGATTTTTCCTGAAATATGTTAAAGCTTGCTTAATGGAATATTAAATTTCTATGAGTTAGTATATTTTATAATTTGTCCCTAACATAATTTCAATTGTCATTTGAAGAAAGATTAATCAAAAATATTGACAATTTCTTTCGAGAATTGCCCAATGAATTTTAATAGTTCTTCAAAGAAAGATTAAATAAAATTTATCTTAATAACTTTTACTATCTTCTTTGGATGTTTCTTAAATATATGTTAAGGGTCGACGCAAGTTGAAGATTTCTGCCACCTGCGTGCAATTCAAAAACAAGCGTATAAATAACTAAGTTGACTTAAAAATAATATTAGTACGGCAAAAGCATCAGATCAATTATTTTATGTAAATAAAATATATTTAATTTGCATATGATTAAAGATATGATTGACTGCTTTGCCCTCCATAATATGGAGGTAAAATGTAATACAGTTGACTCTCATGATCTCATGCTTTGTCATAACAAAATTTGTATGGAAAAAAATAATTTAAAAAAGTCTACTGCGATAGTGCGTAATATGCTTCGAGTTCTGTTCATGAGAAATTGTTAATTATAAAGGTAAAAATCTCGAATAAGCCCCCACACTACTTCTTTTTACATCTATTAAGTAACCAATGTTTTTTAAGAAATAAAATATAGGTAAGTTATTCTCATGCGCGAGCGTTAGAGCAACACTTGGTTAAATAAATAGCACTTTACCCATTTTCCTACTTATGTAAAGTATATATGACTACTTATATAAGTATTGTGTGAATTCTAAGAAAAGTGATGTTTTTCTTTTTTTTTTTTTTCGCATGGAACAAAAAATACAATAAAAGATGCCTCAGAGTGTGCAAGAAAGCACTCTAACTAATTACACCCGTAGTTCTTCACAAACCGATGCAAAAAAAAATATTTGCAGATATTAATTATTTTCTTAATATTGACAATTTCAATATAATTTAATAGATTAATAGCTTACTATCGCCTATAGCACCAATTTGAAATAGGATTTAGAAAATCAATTTTTCTGCCAAATTTGTCCCCAACTTGGCGGTATATCGCCTGGTTCGTGACAAAATTGGGATCAAAAGAGTGGCGATATATCGCCAAGAGTCCGCTAAATTATGACATACACTTGAACACGGATTTGCTCCAAAACTCACGCTAAACATACATCAACTAACATATCTAACAGTAAATTTTACGTTGTGGTAATTTCTCTTATTCGAAAAAAGATTTACTGTCGTCAAGTTTTAACTAGAAGAAAAAGCAGTGCTGGTAGGTACTAGTTAATACTTTAAGTGGTTTGCTAACAACACTACGATACAGTCGAACCTTGTTAACTGGAACACGGTTAAAATGAAATTACTGCTTGAACGAAATACATTTCCTATCCCCACCCCATAGTTTGTAGTGTATTAATCTGCAGATAAGAAGAACTATCATAAGATTAACTAATTTTAAAGGTCCCTTGGAGTTCGTTTTAATGAGTCGACTGTGTTACTTAATTTCAAATTATGCTTTTCAAGCCTTAGTTTTTTAAGTAATAGCATGCAGTTTTCATACTGATGTTGTAGTTGTCTTGTTCCAGCTAGGCTGGCAATTTGGGGTACGCTGCTTCACTTTTCCAACTGTACCGTCATTTGGTGTGAAGTCCGACTTCTACTGTATACACAAACCAAAGACTCGTTTATAGTGTGGGCAACCATTCACAGTACAACAACACAATCACGCAAAGAAAGGACAAGGACAATAGAGAGAAAGTTCATTCATGCCCGAGACGGAATTCAAGCCTATGACCTCCCCATGAGTCATACTTCTCTGACTACTAGACAAGGTGACCGGCTGCAGCTCTCATAAAACAGCTTTTTGACGTGACAATTTTGAGGTTCATTAGCATTTCTCAAACAACCAATACAACATAAATATTACGCTGTAATCGTACTCCTTATTCAGAAAATATTTAGATTCTCACTTTCTGATTAAAGCAAAAAGCAGCTTTATGAAACTATTGATAAGCGTCTCCCTAACATCACGCAGACATATATCGGCTGTATTGCTTCAACTATGAAACTAAACGGGTCGCCATTTCAAACGACATGATTTGGAAAGTTAAGTGGGTGATCTTCAACATGTTCCATAGAAAAAGAAAAAAAAAATCCGTTCTCCCGCCAAATCGTTCTTCCCGCTCTTTTCGATACAGGTCTCTGACTAAGCTCCCAGAAAAATCCTGATCTTACGCATCGCATTTGTTTTGTGTAATAGGTTAGGATTTCCAAAAGATGGGGGGGGGGGGGGGGTGCACCAGACTGAAGAGAAGAAGTATAGGTCGTCGCTGAGACTCTGCTTTCCTTTGAGAATTTTTTTTCGTTTCCAGAGGAAACACCCGTGGCAGGATGCCAAGCAAGCGGCCGATGCCTATCTTCAGGACGTCTCTCTTTTTTATGAACTCGATAAGCAGTTGTGTCTCTGAAGAAATTTTGCTGAACAGACCACCATTTAAACATCGGTTATTTAGAGATATTTCTCGTGCTCCTATATCTTGGCATTTACCTCTACCTAGTCTTTAAGCTACAGTCATTCAGGGTAGCTCTGAACCACGTGGGTTAACTTTGCCCCACGTCATACTGCTTTAGCATATTTGAGTGACGTTTCAAACTAGCCCCATGCATTTTAACAAATGTTACAGTGATTGAACAAAAGAAGGATTTTTATGTCTTCGTCCATACTTTTTTTTTGAAAAATAATTGTTACTTTTAATTATACTCAAAGAGTTATTTAATATATGAATTAATAAATCTGCATCATAAGTTTCATTAGAAAAGTCAGTTAAAGTTCGAAAATAGTAAAATTTATAACGGCACCTTGGATGAGACGAGTTTTATCTCAACTCCCATTTGGCTGAAATGACTAAAGTTAAGAGATAAACCTATTGATTAAGGTATTTTGTTTTATTTCTATACATTTTAATAAAGCATATGGGTAATTCCACCGTAACAGACGTATCATTTGAAGCTTTAACACCCTCCAAGACCCAAATACGCTAAATCCTTGTTTCATTGCATGCACTTTATAAAGTACACGGACCCTACTTTTATATTATGCAGTTAAATTTTGCAGTTTTTCAAAAACAATATTTTTTATGATTTTTTAACTCTGTAACAGACGTCTCTTACAAATGAGAGAAACTTTTTGGCCTTCAGAAGCACCTCACAAATTTCTGAAACTACACATGCAAAAAATGTACTTGCAATTCATTTCAATAGATCAAAGTATCATAAAAACATATGGCCTTACAAGATTTTGATAAATTTAAAAAAAAAGGTGTAAATTGCTCATTTATGTGAACATGTGTCGTAACGGACGTATCAGCTCTGAATTATTGGAGTTTAAATAACCTACATTTTGTTCTAAAGCCCGAACACCACTAAATTCCTATATATATAAATAATAACTATTCAAAATGTTTTGTCTTTGCTTGGAATATCAAAAGTAAAGCAAGACCGAATTTTTTACCCAAAAAATTAAATTAAAAAAAAATCTTTTAACTACTTTTTTTACAATCAAAGCGGAAAAGTGTACCGATTCACCCCATTTTGCGGTATCTGAATTATGTAACAACGGCTAATAATCAGTTATTTTGAAAGCAATAAATTCATTCTTAGAAACGTTTAGGAGTCATCTCCCGTTCAAAAGAAAATGCAAAGTAAGAGTTTAAATTAGCAAATCAGTGTTCTTAAAAAAATGAAGAACGCATGAAGTAAAAAATCTGCTTAATATGGTATTTTCATTAAATATTGCTGAAAAGAGGGAAGGAAACATTGGATAGGGTTTCTTTTCAGTGAACTGTAATGGTATACATCACAAGAACAAAAACATCTGGGCAACTTTTCTCTTGCAGACATATTAAAATGACAAATGGTCCACACTGCCTGGGTATAATTGCCGCGAAGCTGTAAGTGGTTTTTTTTCAACTTGCAAAAGCTTTCGCAAATAACTTTTGATTTCGTTGAAATCGTCCCTTTGAACAAATAGCCTTATTTTGTTACAATGTATTCGTTCTTGTAATTTTAGGCAACTGGGTCATTTTATCATTTTATTTTATCCTCAGCTTGGCACATAAATAACGTTAACTGCGTCATGCAGAATTTGTACTGTAAGTGTTCCGAACTGCTCGAATTTGAGAAATCTCGTAGCTAAAAACAGCTTAAATGTAAAGATTGCTAGCTACATGATGAAAAAAGGACTTTGATGTGGTAATTATAAGGTGCATATTGATTGCTAATGCAAACATTTAGTTGAGGGAATAGTTATCTTAAGTAGAGTATCCGTTCGTCCAATTTAAAAGCACACAGTTGTCGATCAAGGTTTGATATTTCTTATTGATTTCACTATACTGTGGATTGCTTTTTGCTCATTTTATTCACTCAGTGATTAATGCATAGCTAGTCATATGATTCTTTAAAATAGTAAATATAGGTATGAAGGCTGGTATGCTATCCCCTCGCAAATAGCCAAGAGTAGTGGGTCAATTTTTTTTCTTAGCTGCTCATTCAGCCCGATATCCATTTTATAAGATCGTAATAAACGAAAATATTAATGGAAAAAGCTGTTAACGTTTTTTGCAAATTCTGCCGCGAAAAAGTAGTTGAAAATGTTAATATTTGATACTAATTAAAAGAGCGGATTTTTTTCTGCATAAGATAATACTTTTTTGAAGCTTCAGAAAAAAAAGTCTTTCTTCAATTCAAATCATTAACAGTCTCTTTTTCTCTTCTTTTTAAAAAGTTATAACGTTTATTTGCCTTTTCACCAGCAGCTTTTTCTTTATCTTTTTTTCACAAACGATAAATCTTTAAAAAAGGCATTGATTTAAAATTATTCTTGTTGTTGTTGTTGTTTCTAATACCACTCGGGTATCCGAGCCCGAGTAGATGAAATCTGCTCGATTTAAGGCAGGAAAGATACGGCTTCCGTTTTTAAGAGCACCATTTAGGTGGAAGACCGATTTAAGCTCAACACACATGCCATAAGGACCCGTTCATAGGGTAGGCATCCATTCATAACTCACTTTCACACACAGAAAGGACAATGACAGGAGAGAGAGCGAGAGAGTACGACCATGCCCCAGCCGAGACTCGAACCCGGGGCCACCGTATCACGGTCAGACGTCGCTGACCACTAGACGAGGTGGCCGGCTAAAGTTATTATATTTATACGAATGTTATCGTTAAAACCTTTAGATATAAATAGTCGTACAATCAAAAAAGTTTTATTCCTATCCTATCCTAGCTATTCGAGTAGTTTTCTGGTTTGCGATTTTGTTACCTCGATTTTGTGTTCATAGCAACCGAAAATTAGGGCCTTCCTGAAGTTGAAAAATACTACAACCGAGAGGAGTTTAGAGGCGTATATAAAATTTCATCTTTGCGTGCATAACTTAAGTATGTCATCGCATTCGTAAGTACTAAAACATGTTTTCCAAAATCTAATCTTGAAATATCTTTACCCAGATTTGTTAGGTGTCCTAATTGATTGATGTACGGACTCAGAACATGAGGCTCTTCTGTGACAAAGAGCACGAATTTGTCTTTGAGTGAAAAAGCATTGAAAATGAATGCATTAGTCTATCACGGCGTTGTACGTGTAAGTGGTTAAAAAGTGAATATGAAAGTTTTACATTGATATTTTACAAACAATTTTTACGAGCCAAACGAAATGCAGTACGAGAGAAGTGTTAGATACGTTACCGTCATTAGGGAAAATTTTGATCCTCAATGCCTCCATTTTTAACTGCCCCACTCCCATATGTAATAGTGAAGGGCACCAAGATGGAAGGTTATTGAAGGTCAGTGCGACTTCACAAAAATTTCCTTGTATGGCAAATTTCGAGACATAATTGCAAATTGCAATTTTTAAATTCCCAAAATGTCCCATTGGATGTACATATGTGTGCATACACACATTTTGTCATTCGGCAAAGCATGGAGCTCCCCCAATTCGGTAAACTGCCCTCTCCCAAAAATTTAAGTTCGGACACCCCTGATTATAGTGTTATTGCCTGTACTTTAATACAACTAAAGAAAACTTCTAATATACCGTAAAGTCGGGTTACTTGGACCCACAAGGAGGTTACTTGAGCCCACAGTAAAATGATAAAATCTGGGTTTGGTACTAGCGTTAGATATTGCAGAGTGCTTCTACCTTGCGGAGAAACGAGGAACTACGTGCAAGTCTTCAACTAATAAGTACCAAACCTAGATTTTATCATTTTACTGTAATGGGCTCAAGTAACCCCCTAGGGTCCAAGTAACCCGACTTTACGGTACTGTAAAGTTATCCAAATTTAAGAAATATTAATTTTGAAATGAGTTATTAACCTGATTCAACGTTATCCTGTCACTTCGGTAGTCAAGATGTAAATAAATTATTTTAATAAAAGCACAGCAGAGGAATCAACTGATTTCTGGGAAAAGGAATCGGAATTTTTCAATTTCCCTCAGAGTCCGCAACTCTGCTAGCGTTAGGGAGTCCGAGTCTAAAATTCTATTAGTCGGGGTCGGTCATTTTCTCTGATTCTATAGCCCTGGATATAAGAGTGCCACCTTGAAACATAAAAATAATCATTTTTAAAGGTTTAAAAACTCGCCACTTCTATTTCTATATATTATTATATTACATTTTCCACCGAGTGATTCACAAATCAACATTCAAGAATAACTTTCCAACAGTAAAACGTCAGAAGTTTTGGATTATACAGTGAGCAGTGTACAGTGTTATTTTGTAAAATAAATGTAGGAAACAGAAATTTTAAACCACCCAACGGATAACTACGTTAGGCCTTATCTAAAAATATGAAGTGATGCAATATCAAATCACGTGGTTGAAAGTTGTTTTAAATGATTGCCATACGGTATTGGTATTATGATCATTTCAAGATATTAAATGTCACTCCGAAGCAAAATTCAATTACAGTAGAGAACCAATTATCCGGGATGTTCGGGACCACAGCTATCCCGGATAACTGAATTTCCCGGTTTTCTGGATCGCTACGAAGCGATATTTGCCAATTGTTTATAAAACCCCAGTTACTAAAACAAATAAATGCATCCTGAAGAGAAAACGATCCAGAAGTGCTTATAGATATTACAATATTAAAAATTTCTGAGCTATACGCCACTTATGTGGTATTTATGAAGAAACCGTTCATATTCATTTAGGTATTTCAAAAGAAAAACAAAAAAAAAAAAGAAGCTCTTCATTTTTTAGAAATTGCCGAAAATACGTATTTTAAAAAGTGGCGGAAAAATCGACAAAATGTTGCCGGTTTTCTGGTTTCCCGGTATTTTGGTTCCCGGATAAAAGGTTCTGTACTGTATTCTACTAAACACTTGTAAAACTGGATTTACTGACAAACTTATTAATAGTTTAGTCTTTTTTTTTTTGAAGAACAAAAGTTTTTCCTTAGCATTTTGTTTTATAAAAGTGATGAAATTAGTGACCAAACTTTTCCAACACTTAAATTTTATTGGTATTTTTTCTTCACCTCGCATTTGTTTTGGCATGCCCATTTTTTGCACCATGTTTCGAATTTGGTGGGCTACATCTAACAAAGAAATTTGGAAAGCAAAATACCTCGAGTTAGAATGGTTTCGAGATAAAGAAATTGTCAATCTTTTTGTATAAATGTTCGTGCAATCGAGCAGCCGACATGGTATATCAATAATAGAAGGTGTTCTAAGTATTGTTCTCATAAATATGTAAGCAATTGATCAGAAATAACCAATATATTAATGTTTGAAGTATGCTTCTAGATTGTAAAACAACGATAAAAAATAGCTAACAAGGTATGTTTTAATGTGTTTACGATAACTTAGTAAGAAATTGTACTTAAAAAAGTAAAAAATTAATGTTTTAGATATTTTTTTGAAAAAAACAAACAAACATTGACGCAGTCAAAAAGAAATTTTTAAACATACTTCCAATCAAAAATTTACAAATAACTGAACGAATAAAAAGTAATTGAGTTTTTGATTTTTTTTCATTGAATTATTTGATGAAACTAGTAACTTAAAAATGGTTGCAATATTTTTACCAACATTAAAGCAGTCAAATAGAAATTTTTAAACATACTTCCAATCAAAAATTAACAAATAACTGAACGAACAAAAAGTAATTGAGTTTCTGATTATTTTTTACATTGAATTATTTGATGAAACTAGTAACTTAAAAATGGTTGCAATATTTTTACCTATTTACATTTTCTTAATAACTTTTGCTGACTTTTTGATATTGTTTTGTTGAACTGAACGGTTTAACTCACAAACTAAGTAGCTATTCCCATGTGTAGCATTTTAGAGGCTTAACGGAATATTAAGTCGCAAATCCTAAAGGATATGAAAATAAAATAATAAAGGATGTGAAGAGGAGGATATAGAAAACAAGTAGATGGAAAAGTGTTTTCTTCAATATAAAAAATTGCAAAATCAGACATTTCGATCAGTCAAATGTTGCGAAGCAAACAAGAAATTTATTGATAACTTCCAAAATTCATTCTCTGCTTTCATCAAGTTAGCTGTCTAACGGTTTACTACTTTTCGCCCTCGTATTTTTCCTCGCTAAAACATCCTGCGCGATATAAATGATACTTCTGATCGCATTTACGACATCCCTGCTTTCAAAAAATCTGCGTTTAGCGTCGAAATGGTTCGCAGCATTCTTCCCGAGTGACTTGTTGATGAAATATGCGTTCGGCGGGAAGGAAAAATAGTCCCTTATGTCAGACATTTATAGCTACCTCCAAGAGAGTTAATTTTGTTTTATTCTTTCCGTGAGCTTTTAAAGAATTTACCCCGCGGACAAGAACTGTCATTTACTCTGCTAACCTTGAAATAGACCACATAGGGCGTCGCTAGTAAATTTTCTAAAGATGGGGGATATTTCGTGTTCCCTCAGTCTAAAGGTGATAATAGGGGTCCATTTTCGCCCATAGGGTGGTCTCGACCTCAAATAGGACTTGATTCATTGTTCTGATGAGAGCACTGTTTCATTCCCATGCATCCGCAATATGCCATGGGGGACCGTAAATACTTCAAAACACTAAATGTATATTTTTACCATCAATGCGCAATTCATTAAATGGTTGAGTCATGAAAAATGGTTACTGTGCTTCCATGTGAGGTTGCTCTTTGGAAATAGGTTTTAACTGTGTTGGGAAGATGTACGAGAAAATTATGTAAAGGTGGTTGACCTTAGAACGAAGTATACATTCGAACATTGAGAACGTATGGGGTGGAAAAATTAAAAGCATTTTAAGGAAAGTATACTGCCGTGCTACGCACAAAAGTCGTATCTGCACTTTTTAACAAAATTGAGTTATCGCCACCAGGTGGCTATTTGTGACGTATTTTACTAAAATACAAAATTATATGGTCCTTTGAGAACGGGAAATATTTTTTAAAAAATCCTGAAAGTTTCATCTGAATCAAATACATTGTGGCGCACAACTTTAAAGAGTTTAGGCAGGGATTCAAGTGAAACAGGCCATCGCAAATTACAATCGCTACTGGAAATGAATTATATTAGAACGTTTCTTGATAAAAACATCGTGACGTCAGCGTGACGTTTGCCTATGAAAAACGAGCTAGATAAAACGTCACAGCCTACTTGGCGAATAAGAGGAGATCGCTGAGTGCTTGTGAGCTCTTATTGGCTCCACCCGTAGTGACGTCATGCCTAGTTAAGTTGATGATAATGTAATTCATTTCCAGTAGCGATTGCAATTCGAAGCGATCGCAGTGCTGTTTCACTTGAATCCCTGCCTTAATCTCAGTTTGAGCTCGACTGCAGATACCACTTTTGCGCTTAGCACGACAGTATAGCTCCTGCTATTCAACTGTTGTCAGTTCTGACGAGAACACTATTTCATTCTCATAACCCCTGAACATACCATTGAGTAGTATGACATTCAGTGTATTGAAGTTCATGTAAATACGTTAAAACACTAAATATATTTTTTTAACCATCAATGCACAATTCATTGAATGATTGGGTCATGAAAAGTAGGCACTGTACTTCCATGTGTAGCAAACTTTGGGAATAGTTTTTAACTTTGCTGGAATAATGTAGATGAAAATGATGGCAGAAATATGCAGTTGAAATATTAAATACCGTAAAATGGGGTGAATCGGAACACTTTTCAGTTTTGATTGTAAAAAAAGCAGTTAAAAGATTTTTTTTAATTCGATTTTTTGGGTAAAAACTTCGATCTTGCTTTACTTTTGATATTCCAAGCAAAGGCAAATCATTTTGAACTGTTATTATTAAAATATATAGGAAATGATGGGTGTTCCGAATCACCCCGCTGATAGGGGTCAATCGGAACACATGTTAAAATGTTTATTTTTTTTCAATTTATCCTGTAATAGGTCTCACAAACATGAGTAATATTGATGGAGGAGAATAAGAACAGATAGTTACTGTCAAATAAATGGTATAATTTCAATACCAATAAACGTATGTAATTTGTCAAAATTCAAAATAATTTTGTACTTATGCGAAATTAAAAGTAATTTTAAGAAATGCTTTTGAATTGAAATACAAAGCTTTAACATGCATTGAGTCACTCATGTCGTCCACAAATATGTACTAGTACTTAAAACTAGCAATTGTGACTTGGCTTAAGTTTTTTCATAACATCTTCTGGGATGAACTCTGCCTTTTCTTTAGTTTCTTAAAATCTCTGGGTTTCGGTGATTAGCCTGAAAGATTTTTTCGCTTATTCATCACTGTCTGTGTGCTGGACTTTTACTACATAAAGTCTATATGACTTTCCCCCTCGTATTTTAAGTAAAAAGAAGTCTGGAGAAAAAATCTTTTGAAATCTGCAACTGTTTGTCATTCCAAGATCTAGTTGCCCAAGAGAAAGGATAAACAGTAATAAATCCTTGTCCTTGTCTTGATTAGAAGAATTAGGGTTAGAATCTTGATTTTTCAAACGGTTTCCTTCAAGTAAGCTTGAATTGGAACAACAGAACTAAGTGTTCCGATTCACCCCGCATTCTTTTTTTCTTATGGCATTTTTCAGAATTCTTCATTTTTATGACACAATTTATGAAAAATGTAAATTCTAATGAGGTATTCTGTTGTTCAGATACACGCATAATTGAAACATACCACTCTTAGCTTTTGAATATAAGGACGTTTGTTCTTGCACATGAAGCTTTGCAGTCTATGAAAATGTGATGTTTCCTATCACGTGCAGCCCTCATTAGAAGCCAGTAGTGTTGCCAGATTGACAAAAGTAATTTTTTCCAACTTCCTAGGATCTTACCTTTCTAAAAAAAAATTCATGGCGAAAAATACCCAATGGTTTTTTTTTTATGAAGAATTTCTTTGTACGGTCGGGAAGTTTTGTTCCGATTGATCCCGCTGTTCCTATACACCCCATTTTACGGTACGTTTTTTGTCTGGTATAATTTCTACAATTCTGCTCATGTCACTGTTTCATTCCCATCCATCCTCAATGTGCTGCTGAGGCCCGTAATTATTACAGGAACGCGAAATATATTTTTACAATCAATGTCATGGTTTATTGTGTTTCCACGTGTGTTCTGTGCTTCTACTTTGGAAATAATTTTTAACTGCGCTGAAAAGATGTACGTGAAAACTATCTTGAAATGATTGACTTCTTAGAAAGCTATATATTTATTAAAACAACGAGAACTTTTTAAGTTGAAAAACTAAACGGGCCTTTTCAGGTTTGCAGTCAAGTATAGCTCCTATAAATAATTCGTGCCTCGCGTAAATTGGTTTAAATGAATGATATCTTATGGGAAAAATGCAGAAAATATGATATTTTTTTAGTTGTTTTGGTTGAAAAAAATAATGGCAATGATAATTTGTTAGATGTCAACGGGAAGAGAAGCTTGTAAAAGCGGAACTATTTATTTTGAAAAATGGAATAAACGGGTTTTGATTTTAAATGACTCATTTGTCTGCTGTCATGTTTCCTACATAGTGCATTAATCCCCATAACATGCATTTTTAATGCATAAAAATAATTAAAAGAAATGATTATTATAAGAGTTACAAGAGTTTAACATTGGTAGGTCTTCTTTAGCCCACCCAGTATAAATGGTAACACTGAAAAAGCCCCAGAAATAAATCAATCTGGCGGGTGACGGAAGAACATATTATTCAAATACACACAATAGGGAGGGTAATTAAGAGTTACAAGGGAGTTTAACATTGGTAGGTCTTCTTTAACCCACCCAGTATAAATGGTAAACGTGAAAAAGCTCGAGAAATAAAATCAATCTGACGGGTGACGGAAGAACATGTTATTCCAATCCACATAATGGGGAGGGTAATAAGAGTTACAAGAGTTTAATATTGGTAGGTCTTCTTCAGTCCACCCAGTATAAATGGTAACCGTGAAAAAGTCCGAGAAATAAAATCAATCTGACGGGTGACGGAAGAACATTATTCGAATCCACATAATGGGGAGGGTAATAAAAGCAACAGAGTACTAATGAAAACTGAGGTTGAATGACACGAATATGATATATATCTCACAGCATTTCCGCTGTTAACGAAGTCTAAGTTTGATTTATAATTGCGGTCTCTTTCATAGGTGTGTAGGTAACTTAAAAGGTAAGAGAATTAATGATCTCAAAATGAAAGATTAATGGAGTAAGAGGCACTGTTATAACAAGTAGTTTACTTTCTGAAATACGTACGAAAATGTGCTCCCTCCTGCTGCTTCGGTTTTGAGTGTTTAAAGGAGATCCGGAATCACTGAAATGATGAGTGAAAGCTTTTATCTTTATTTAAGATAAACTGTAAAATTGCTAATTTTACAGTTTCAAACTGGAACCTCTGCTGCCAGTGTTGTTTTTACGGTATAAAACAGCTAAATTTTACGGCAATAAACTGTAAAATTTCTAACTTTACCGTAAGAAACTAAAATTGTTAGTTTTACAGTTTGTTACTGTGCATTTTACAGTTTTGAATTGGAACCTTGGCTGCCAGTATTATACTGTAAAAACAACAGTTCATGTTTTGCAGTAAATCATAAATGTTGCGTTACATAACACCTAAATGTGTATTCTTTAACATTAATGTTTTGCTCAAGAGTGCAATATAAGCAATTAAGCATTGCTGGAATGCTCTCATGCAGAGATGTATGCAAGTACTCTGTTTCTAGGAGGTGAGGAGGCGAATTTCTTTTTAAGTTATTTCCTATTTTAATTTTGATTATTATTGAAATATTGGAAGAATTTAAGCAACTGTTTAGAAATTACACCTTGGTTGTTTATTGCGCTTGTTTTAGTATAATTGTCGGTAAAAGGTACAACCTCTTCGCTGTGCTTAATGCGTTTAATCTTTGTACTATGTTGCAAGGTGAAAATACTAACTGATTATGAGTAGTGGGAAGTTATTTTTGCATGCTTTTAAGGTTATTTTATTTCCCCTTGTTCTTGCGTCGATTTATTAGGTTCGCTATAAAAGTTTAACGAAAAAGTAATCGATTCCCACGTGGACCCGCGCAAAATAAGTATTCGGGGCGGGAGGGTGCGGGTTCGATTTCCACGTGGACCCGTGCGATATGTTTTCGCGGTGGGAGGGTGCGGGTTCGCTTTCCACGTGGACCCGTGCGATCTGTTTTCGGGGCGGGAGGGTGCGGGTTCGATTCCCACGTGGATCCGTGCGATACGTTTTCGGGACGGGAGGGTGCGGGTTCGCCCCGAAAACATGATGATGTGTCATAAAAAATGAACGATCAAAATCAGGTACATATGAAAAAAAAAAAAACGATACAAACGTTTGCAACCTTATTTTTAAATTTGGTCAGAAAATAGGACCAAAAAATACACTATACATATAAGTTAAAGCCAGAAGAGAAGAGTATGTTAACTACATTGAACTTCTCTCAGTTTGTTTGGAAACAATTCAGGAGAGACCGCTTTACAGATATCGCTAATCTTCAACAGTAGTTAAATGGAAATATGGTCGAATTATATTTTTGGCGCCATATTTGTCACCAAAAAGACGATGGATCGACAAAATGTCACTAACAGTCATTACACCTCGAATTCTGTTTCAATATTTTTGTCTTGCGTTGAAATTTTACCTGTATCGCCTGCAAAGAAGTATGACTTTAAAAACGGATATACCATTGAAATCTGAAAAATAGGTCTATGGGCATCTCGTTGACGCATAACATTTTAGCTCTACAGTTCGCATCAACATGATAATATATTACCAAATGGCGCGAAACTATAGACGTGGGTTGAGCGATGCCTTAAAAAAATATCTCAATGCGAAAAATATCTTTGATGCGGTTTCTCATAAAGGGCACTACACTTTTTTTACTCATATTTATTTCCACCACTCTTTGTCACAAATTGTCATAATACACCTTACTCCCTTCCTTTCCTTGTTGCATGTCATGCTATGTATTATATAAGCAAATTTTTGTAAAAATGTTGCACGTTACACTCATTGCTATTCTGTCCCTCCCTCTTGTCACATAAACTATCATAGTTTCAACACCTCTCCCCTTCAAAGTATGTTATTTGCGTACGACCCCTATTCGCACTGACTTGCCACACAGAACTAGCTAAGAGCGGTCAAAATGGACAGATTTTGATTCTGTATACGTTCGCACGTACATTACGTATGAACGTTAAGGAAAAATTAGGGAAATATATAAAGGGGGATTAAAAAAAACATTTGGATTGAATATTTCGTAACCACAAATATTCCTTTCCTTCGAACGAGGAACTAAAACTTATAGTGCTGCTCTGGTAAGTTGATCTCCAATACAGACACTAATAGGGGTAATAGGAAAAATATTGCCGTATAATTTACTCCACAAAATACAAGAAAGGCGGATTGATGAGATTCAACGCGAAAATATTTTTAAACGAAGAATTTCCTAGTTTTCTTTTTTTCTCCGTGCTAGTATTTTCATTAATTTCTTATTTAGGCATCCAATACATTTTGATCGTTGTAGTATTATGTTAACCCATTAATGCCTGACATTTTTTTCCAATGATATTTTATATATTGGTTACAAATAGTGTTTAATGGACAGGAAAAATAATTTTAAAAATATTTTGTAAAAATAATTTTTTATTAAAAAAAGAAAAGTTGTCCTTAGAAAGGGACGCTAGGTGGTACATACGTTTTTTACTAAATTTTTTTTCTACCTGCGATATAATAGTCAAAAACACATTTTATAAAGGAAATAAAAGCAGCAATTAACATAAACTGGGGAGCTGGGAATAATTTTAAAAACTTCAGATTGTGAGCGATGTAATTCTAGATAAAGATCATAATAAAACGGCTATAAAACACTTTACAATGCTTATGTGCTGCAATCTGTTAATAGTGAATTGAAACAATAACAAAGTAATAATTGAACACTATTATTTGGTTGAAATGTTCATTTTTGGAAAATTCAGATACACTTTTTGGACCGTCCCTAAAAAGGGACGCCAGGCATTAATGGGTTAAAAAGTGAAGGTAAGATATTTTTATGGTTGTTAGCAATTCTATTTATTTGAATACCATGTTCATTTTAGCAGGGCGTAAACTTGACAAATTGCATCTAAGAAAGAGGAAATGGGAAGAGTAAATCCTTCTCTTTCTAACAATTGTCATCTCTACCCAAACAGATTGATTGGGCACGAAATACAGGTGGGAGAATTCTCACCCCTTAAACACGGGGGTCACAGTTGTCCCAGATATAATCGATTCCCTAACTTTTTTTTGTTGTTGAAACTCCCAGAAATACATCAAGACATTGTATAGCATCATCATGCATAAAGAAATGTGTCATTGAAGGGTCAGATTTATATGTAACAAATATGCGAAATTTTTTTTTCTAACTGCTGTGATAAAATGTTATCGAATCTGTTTTGCTGTTAAATCAGTCCGGGCCGTCTTAAGTTCCGAGCTCCTATGTAAACCCCCATCCTCCTCTTTCCCAATGTAACTTATGCGATATATTGTATATATATCCCAAGTAGCATACTTCGTTTTTTAAAGGTTGTAAAATGGTTATTAACGTTGTAACAACCGCCTTAAAACGTTTATAAAACGTTTAAAGGTTATTTGTGCTACCTGGGATGATATATATACACACACTATATGACATATATATTACACACAAAGGGTATTTATAAAATTTCTTTCTCTGATAAAAACACAAACCCTTTAATGCCTGACATTTTTTTCCCCAAAGATATTTTGTATACTGGTTACAAAGTGTTTAACGGACAGGAAAAATAATAAAAAATATATTATGTAAAAAATAATTTTTTTATTAAGGAAAGAAAAATCGTCCTTTAAAAGTTACGATAGACCCCAGAGGGTATATACTTTTTTTACTAAAATGTTTTTCTGCCTACGATACAATATTTAAAAAGACATTTTATAAGAAGAAATAAAAGCAGCAATTAACATAAACTGGGAGGCTGGGACTAACTTTGAAAACATAGTTTTTTTCTTGAGATTGTGAACGATGTAATTTTTAGTAAAGATCACATTAAAACTGCTACGGAACACACTTTACAATGGTTATGTGCTGCAATATGTTAATAACGAATTGAAACAATACCAAGGTACTAATTGAACACTATTATTTGGTTGAAATTTTCATTTGGGGGAAATTCAGAACCTTTTTTGGACCGTCCCTAAAAAGGGACGCTAGGCATTAATGGGTTAAACATTTAAAAAAAAAAAGCTGTTAAACTATTTAAGATTTAGAGCTATTTATAGATGTTGCTAACATTGAAAACCGAAAATATCCTCTATGAAAGAAAACTATATATTTAGGTGCGCTTTGCGGGTCAATCCCTCAAGACCTTATGTTTTAACACATATCTCCAATTATAAAATGAAAATTACTTTACGTAATGAAAATTACTTATAAGCATGGTTATGACCAAACCGTCACTCCTCATAAGGTAAAGTCTGCCTGCACTAATGCCTACATATATTGCATTGTTGTGCAATGTCGCTTATGCATCTTGAAAACTAAATTTGAAGAGCTTGCTGCAAAAAGGAGGTAGCTCCATTTTCAATGTCTTCAAAATGTCATCTCTATTAGAACTTAAAATAAAGGTCACCTTTTTTGTTCTAATATTTTTAAAAATCCTCTTGTATACTTGCAGTTATAAAAGAGGATTCATAAAACTTAAAGAAATTTTTAGAATGCGATTTTCTGCTATAAGCTATAATGCAGACATTTTGAAGACATTGAAAATGGAGCTACCTCCTTTTTGCAGCAAGCCCTTCAATTTCTCACTGACATAAGTCTGTCCGTAAACCTTACATTGTTTGACATTGAAAAGTAAACATGCTTAAAATGTTCATTTCAAAAAAATTCATTACGTTTTTCGAAAAAACAAGCATATTCCTTTAATGAATAAAATATTTTGCTATCAGAGGTGTTGAGATAAATTAATGTTGATTCAATTTTAATTAAACTCTAATCTTTTCAATGCAGAACCACGTGTTCTCTTTACATCGTACATGTACTTATAATTAAAAATTGTTTGGTACCTCTGCGATTATTTTTTAGCTTACCGGATTAACTTGTCATAGAAAATAGCGAAATACCAGGAGCTAGAAACGGAAATTAAGCAGCTGAAGCCTGTTAAGCTCTTAGATTAATGTGTCCGAAACATGTTTGATAAATATTTATTAGCTCATTGTTTGTAGTATTAAAAATTTTTTATATTTGTATTACGCGGTCATTAGGACTATTTTTATATTTTGACAGGAACAAACCAAGCTGTTGTACAATGCTTCTTATGTTTTTTTTTTTTTTTTGTTATTCATTAGAAAAATTGTTACGTTTTAAAGGAATAATGGTATCAAGAATGACAATAAATACAAGGGGTGTAACAAACACATGCTTTTTAGAGTTTTTTTTCTATGAATTTTACGTTTGCCATGTATGTTGCATGTATTTAATTTCAGATGTGACCCCAAATCTCAAATTACTTTTCGTTTATGTAAAGGTCTCTAAAAGAGTTGTCTATTAGTAAAGAAAATATAAATTTTGGAATTTCGTATTTTTTTCTGTAAACAAATGCAGTAAAAAAAAATAATTATTTGCTTGATTTTATTATTATTATTTTGTCTTAAAAAAGAACGTAACAGTTTTTAAGAGTTTTATTTTTCATTGCTTTAAATGAATTTCAAACTTAAAATTATAATTTCAAAATATTCTACTAACTAAGTAATGAATCTATTTCAAAAAAATAAATAATTAGTGTGTCATGATAATAAATACTGGTTGCATATCATTATCATTAATAATTTTTCATTCATTTAGTTTTTTTTTTCTCTCTTATTTTTACACTTTTATGTTCATTTTATTGTTATGTTCTGTTAGAAAAAAAAATTGAAAAGTGCCACAACTTGGATAAAATTATTCCTATTCCAAAATATGTTCAGAAAAAATATGCTTAAAGTAAAAAAAACGGTCAAGTATAATAATAATAATAATAATAATAATATTAATAATGATAATGATAATGATAATGATAATAATAATAATGATGATGATGATAATGATAATAATGATAATAATGATAATAATAATAATAATAATAATAATAATAATAATAATAATAATAATAATAATAATAATAATAATAATAATAATAATAATAATAATAATAATAATAATAATAATAATAATAATAATGATGATAATAATAATAATAATATTTCTATAACTTACAAAGTTTTCTTGAGACAGATACAGTGTCATTTTGTTTTCCAATGAAAAATGCAAAAGTTAATTTTCATACCCAACCTTGCCAACTGCTTTGTGATTAACTAAAACACTACTTTTGAGTCATCCAAAGTTTAAATGACGCACATCATATCAAATGCGTACTGTCTAAATTTTTTTCGTACGACCTCCGCCGCATCTGCGCACGCGCCAAGTCTCTTCGGACTTTCTCGAAATAGGGGGGAAAAGCATCGGGGAAGTAGTAAGCGAAAAAAAGCTGAAGGCATCGGGAAGTGCGAATCCTAAACCTATCTCCCCTTTTTCAGATGGAAGCGTCCGTGGCTGCCAGGCGCACAATACGCAAACAGACAGTAAACTTCTAGACAGAAAAGGTAAAATTTGAGCAGATATTTCCCCTCAGTAAAGAGAAGTGACTGAGAAAACTACACTTTACTTTACATAGTTCCATTTCAATGCACCAGGGGCGCCCACAGGGGGGGATTATGGCGCAAGTTGCGCCACCAAAAATTTTGGGGGGGGGGGGGATTTTTTAAAACTAATGTATTTATTTAAATTATTTAATTATTCATTTTTTTAATGTAAATTATTTTCTGATTTTTTTAAATAAAAATTATTCATGAATTTATTATTTTATTTAAATTATTTCTTTTATTTCTTTATTATTATTTTATTTATTAATTTTGTGTTTGTGTGTGTGCTTGAACTGTTTGGAAGAGGAAAAAAGCTATTCTATTCTGCGCATAATTAGTACTTCTAAAAAATTAGTAATATATAAAAAAAAAGTTATAATTTAAAAAAATAAATAAGAAATATTTAAAAAATAATAATAATATTTAAAATAAATAAATAAATAATGTTTTGAAAATAAATAAATATTTAAAAAATAAATAAAATGAAAAATAGGGGTTAAAATAAAAAAATAAATAGCACAAAAGGGTTGAGAAAAATTTTCGGGGAGAATTTGCGCCATTGAGCTTGAGGGGGATGGGCACCCCTGCAATACACTAAAGGTAATCCTTAGCTACATCTTAAATTTTTTAATTATTTTTTTTTCTTTTGCAACATGTGAAACATGTTTAATTACATGTTCATTAAAAGATAGTGTTACTTATCAGTTTGCTTCAATTTTAAGTCGGTTCATGTGAAATATCAATCTTTGCAAAGTTAATAAATTTGTAAAGCCCATACTGCCGTGCTAAGCAGAGAAGTCGTATCTGCACTTTTTAAGAAAATTGAGTTATCGCCACCAGGTGGCTCTCTGTGACGTATTTTACCTAAATACAAAATTATATGGTCATTTGAGAACATGAATTTTTTTTTTTTTAATCTGAAAAAGTTTCGTATGAATCAAATACATGATGGCACAAAACTTTTAAAAGTTGAAAAAAGAGTTATATTTCAGTTTGGCTTAGCCCGGCAGTATACTGCAGTGCTAAGCACAAAATTCGTATCTGCACTTAAAAAAAAAAAAAAAATGAGTTATTGTCATCAGGTGGTTCTTTGTGATGTATTTTATCTAAACACAATGTTTTATGGTCATTTCCCAGGTAGCACAAAAAACGTTTAAACGTTTTATACACGTTTTTAATCCGTTGTTACAACGTTAATATCCATTTTACAGCCTTTAAAAAACGAAGTGTGCTACTTGGGTTACAAACGGGAAATGTTTTTTAAAAAAATTCTGAAAAAGCGGCTTCTATACTACAATGCAACCTTTCTTGGCAAAAACATCGTGACGTCAGCATGACGCTTGCGTGACGTTAGCCTATGAAAAACGAGCTAGATAAAACGTCACAGCCTATTTGGCGAATTAGAGAAGATCGCTGACTGCTTGTGAGCTCTTATTGGCTCCACCCGTAGTGACGTCACTGCCAAGTTAAGTTGCATTTTAGTATAAATCAATACATGGTGGCGCAGAACTTCAAACAGCAATATCTCAGTTTGAGCCCGACTGCAGATACCATTTCTGCGCTTACCACGGCAGTATAGTCCGGTCTATAATAAATAAGTGAAGAATTCAGATTTACATGTACCACAGTTTGTTTTCAGTGAAGTCTTAAGTTAGAAAAGAGGGTTGCAAACATTTAGTTATACAAACTCACTGGGTTTCAACCATATGTAAAAAAAATGGACTACGAGCAATGTGAGGGTTGGAATTACGCTGCATTAATTTTTCGTTGCACAGAAAGTAAATTTTTCAGTTCGCTTTATAAAAAAAAATTGTTGATGTTCAGTTTTGAAGACAATACGTTATTTAGTCTGGCTCAAACTTATTTTGAATGAGAATTCGTTACAAATAAAATTTGTCGCTAATGTGGTGATAAGTTTCAGGGCTAAGTGAAGTATGACACCGTGAGAAAATGGGGGAAGGGGGGTCAAATTAGTTGAAAAAAAAGACAACATTTGTGGACAGCCCTTTAGAAAAAAAAATATGACAGGATGAAAGAAGAGATACTACGTTACCTTCTAATCAAATATGTAAGCCATTTGTCGTTACTTCTTATTTCAATATTATTTTTAACGTAAATACTAAAAAACGTAGAATTTTTGACGTATCGATGTCAAAAGTATTATTAATGTATACAACTTTTACTCAAAAGTAATTCATATTTTATTGCCTCTCCCCGTCCCCTACACACAATCCTATTATTTTACAATTGAAGGGACAAGTATATAAAAGGTGATACGAGACATTTGAATTTCGCCGATATACACAAATTCAAATTAGTGTGTGTTCAATTGTGTTTACTCACAAACACAATTGAAGGGGCCAGTGAATAAAGGTGATATGTGACAATTTTTTTAATTTCTAGAAAAAGGTTTCAAAAAAAAAATTATTACCTTATCACCTTCATTCATGGTAAAAAGTAAGTTTTTCCAAAATTGTCACATATCACCTTTATCCACTTGCCCCTTCAATTGCATTATAATTTTGTTTTTCAAAGTTCGATGTATCAGTCGATGAACAAAACGCTACAGCAACGGTGATTTAGTTTATTTTTTCTCCCTCTTCATTCTTGTTTTCTAGTGAGAAAAATATTGATAGTTATAACACTAGGTTTGCGGTAGACAAATTCGATGTGAACTTTTTTCATGTTGATATGTATTTATCGATTAGAATTTTTTTCAACTACTAGATTACATTTTACGATGATGAATATTTTGCACTGTTGCTTAAAATATAATAAGTACGTAAAAAGCAGTAACGAATTAGTAATGGCTGCTCAACTTCTAGACTTAATGTGGGCTCATTATTTTTTACTCTACCTTCCTTTTTAGTGTGAGTAATATTAATCATTTTCAGATAACTAATTTAATGTTTAATTTCAAAAAAGAGAGAAAAAATAATTTCGAGTAGTGAATTTTTGGGAAATTCTTATGTACGTTAGTCAAAGTAATACCATTTTAAAATGGGCGAGAAATAAATTAAAGTTGTCATGTTTGTCGAGACAAAACCAAAATTGAAAAACTTAAGTAAACTTAGCTGAAGCCAATTACATGAGTTTTTCTTATCCCGTAGTAACCTAATGTTAACATCGAAATTCAAAAAAAAAAATTTCAAGTAATTGAAATCTGGATAAATTATTAGGCACGAACACGAAATTAATTTCTTTTTGGAAGCCGCACTTGGATTGTCAAATTGATATTCGTGTACAGATCCATTGAAAAGAAAGCTCATATCTTTATCTCTAAATAAATTAGTTCTTTTGAAAACTGCCGACGAAACCTTAAAATTAATTTCTCTCGCAAAAATTCCAAATAAACGAAAAGAACAAACTTCTCTACAGCCAATTTACATTTTTTCCGTCAATTTTTTTTCCCCGAATAGATCTAGGTCCCGCCCAGAATTTTAGGCGTATTTGTTTATTCGTCTAGACGACTGAACTCTCCCGGACCCGTATACCTGGTGGTCTAAAAGAAAGCTGCCAAGTTCGAAGGCGGGCTGTAAACACCTCTATCTGCAAGGCTGATCTTCTGATGCGGAAGAAAAAGAGGGGTGTGGGTGGTATGGCAAAAAGAAAAAGAAGAAAAAGAAAAGTCCGCCCTTGATGGACGTAAGAGCCTTGATGTGTCACTGGCAGAGACGGTTAATGTGTTAGGCGGCAGGAAATGTTGCGGGAGGTATAGGCATGTGACGTGCACAGGTGGTTTTAAAAGCCCGTTCAAATGAGGGGTCTGTGACCGGAACCAAATCTGTAGGTGTTCGAACTGTTGCACGAAAACAACACTTGCGGGGTGGTTTGGTTGCGGTTTTTTTTTTCGTTATTGTTCGAAATGCCAGTAATTGGATTTCGACTTCGGGGAATATAAGAACGTTTTGTTGTTTCTTTTTTTTTTTTTTTTAGTTTATTAATTTTTTAATTCATGCGTAGCGCTTATGGGTAGTTCCATTTTAACAAAAAAACATTCATGGCTGGCCGAAACAGCTTGCAAAGACTCCAAATACACTCAGGCACATTGAAAATAGTGACCTAAGAAGAAAGCATCGGATTGAATTTGCCAAGTTTCGACATTGTACAGATACCCTGTATTTGTGTCGTTGCTCACCCTGTATTAGTTTAATTGTCTTGATTTTGAGATCAAGTGAGTCTCTCATCTGTATCATTATGTGTATTAAATTTCATTTCAATCCGACGATTTCTTCTTGGGTCGCTATTTTCAATGTGCCTGAGTGTATATTAGATCCTTGTTTCGTTACAAGAATTTTATGAAGAACGAGGATTCTTACAAATATAGTTGAAGATTTCCAGAAGCAGTATTTATATGCTGTTTTTTTAGCTCCGTAACGAACGTATGTTATGAAGAAAATAGCATTATTTAAGTATTTTTAAATTTTATTTATTTATATTTATTAAGACCACGTTTTTCATTAAGTTCGTTAAATAAAACAAGGATATGATATATTTCTAGCCTTTGTAAGCTGTTTTGTGAAAAATTGATATGTCTGTTACCGTGGAATTGCCCTTATGCATTTCAAAGAAATAATGAAACTTGCATTTTTTAAGTATGAAATAGATGTTTCTAATAATAAAAAATGTGGTTTGCCCAGCCCGTACAAAACTAAACCTCTACGCTGACTGATCATGTTTAGTTTTCGGATTCGGTAGCTGGAATACAAGCGAAAATGTATATATTTGGAGAAAGAGAGTGAGTTCGACAAAAATTGTAAACTCACAGGAGAAGATGTAAAGTATAAATCCAACGTTAAAAATGCACAAATATAAAGGTATACTGCAGACACGTGTTTCGGGGCTACAAGGAGCCCCTTTTTTAATGCAAGAAGTGTGAGCTTTAGCCTTGTAGCCCCGAAACACGTGTCTTCAGTATACCTGTATATTTGTGCATTTTTAACGTTGGATTTATACTTTACATCTATCGCACAAAGGTATTTATTTTCTTCACAGGAGAAGAGTTTTTTTTTTTTTTTTTCACCGAAGCATTTCTCAAACTTTGTTAAAACATTTAGCGTAACGTGGCTGATCCACGTAACGTTTTTTATCACCCTTTCAATGAAATAAAATATTTGTTAAAAATTTAAAAATACATTTAAAAAACCAAAATTTAAACCTAAAGGAACGAATCCTAACCTTCAAATATTCGAAACATTGGCACATCAAAAGGGAAGTTTTAGGTTCAACACCCCATAGGTCTTGATTTTAACATTATTGCCAAACCTAATGCAGTAGCTTATATACGAGTAATTTTTTAAGAGGATTATAAGTATAACTGCGCTAGTCATTCGAAAGATACGTTTCTTCTGGAATCTCAAGTAATAAACGTATTTCATTTAAAGCTTCAAATGTATCTTGCTTAGTTCAGAATGCTTTCAAAAACATACAGTGAACTCTCATTTATGCGCCTGCCCAAGGGACCAACATAAAAAGGTGCATAAGTGAGAGAGACGTATAAGTGAACAAGCCTATTTAAAGGACTAAAACGCAACATTGGTACTAATGAGAGAATGATAAAAAAATGTTTCTATAGACAAGGGGCATAGGGTTTGGCAATTACTGTAACGCAACTACAATGATCTAAAGAGAAAACAAAAATTGTGGCATACCTAATTACAAACTGTTCCCTTTAAAACGATCTATAATAGGTATTTGTCCCTCTCCGAACTCTAGTTCATGCGGAAAAATACCTTCCGTGAGCAATAAAGACGAAAGATCAAAGAGGAAAGTGAAGAAAAATGCTCATTTTTTAAAGAAAATTAAAAAAAAAAGCATTTTACGGAAAATCCGGCACATAAGTGAAATATTTATCTTTAGAGCGCCGCATGAACGAATGATACTATCGTTATTTTGGTATGAAATGTGTTGGGACCTTTTAAAATCGTCGTATAAGTGAAAAAGGCGCATAAATGAGGCGGTGTATAAGTGAGAGTTCACTGTAATGCAATTTCATGCGGATAGGTACCATTCTGTTTTCTTGTCAATCATCAACTTTCTGAACGTAATTAGTAACAAAATGAATGAATCCGTTCGGTTCTAAATTAAATTTCAAACTACTAACTCATTTAACTATTTTACATTAGTCAACGTGGAAGTTTTACTTTGATCGTATGTTTTTCGCCTGAAAATTACAGAATGTTGACGGTAAAATAAATCTAAGTAGTAGCCAAGGTATTCTTATACCACCGTGCGGCCTAGCACCCGATATATGTTGGACTACTTGCACACATTTTACATAATGTGTATGGTCCAACAGATATCGGGTGCTAGTCCGCACGTGTGTTAAAAGAACATCTTACATGCACATTTACACAGGGGTGCCCATCCCCCCAAGCTCAATGGCGCAAATTCCCCCCCCCCCAAAAAAAAAAAAATTCATAATCCTCCTATGCTTTTTATTATTTTTTTACCCTTTTTTTATTATTATTTTTTTAATTTTATTTATTTATTTTTTTAATATTATTTATTAATTTTTCAATGTTATTTATTTATTTATTAAAATTATAACTATTATATTTTTTATATATTATTACTTTTTTAAAAGCTCGAACTATGCGCAGAATAGAATCGCTTTTTTTCCCTTCCAGACATTCCAATCACATACACACACACAACAAATAAATAAATAAATAAATAAATAAATAATAAACAATTTTAAAAAATAATTTAAATTGAAAAAATAAATTAATGAATAATTTTTATTTGAAAAAAATCAGTAATTTAAATTAAAAAATAAATTAATAAATAATTTAAATAAACAAATAAATTAGTTTTAAAAAATCCCCCCCAAAATTTCGATGGCGCAACTTGCGCCATAATCCCCCCCTGTGGGCACCCCTGCATTTACATAATGTGTGTGAATTACAGAGCTTGAGAAAAAAAGAGAGATGACGTTCTGGAACTTTTCCATACAGAACAATTGTCAGCACTTAACCCAAACTTATCACTCTATTTAGTACTGCATTAATCTGCTGGACTACTAGAATATAACATGACATAAATTTTCTTCAGTGTTCCATTCAGTCGGTCTCTTTAGAATTTAAAGCATATGTGGCACACGCTCGTCGATTGTACTACATTATGTCTTCGGTTAAATACTGCATTCATTTCAAAGCATTAACATTGTCAAATGTAAAAAAGATAATTTATTCCTGTTCTTAAAAAATATTTCAAAACTTTAAAACTCAATAATGGTTTAGATTCTGCGAACAAATGGCTGTAAAGTCAAGGCTTACTTAACCACCCTCGTGCTCCACTGCAAAGTCTGTAGTTAATATTTATGTCATTAACATAGTGGGGGAAAATGAGCGGCTTAGTATCTTATTGCAATGAACTTCTTTCGTAAATGTTTAAATAATACGCATAAAGAGATAAAAAGCTCATTGATTTTTATTCGTGATACTTTTCTTATTTATACAGTCAAACCTGACTATCTCGAATTTCACGGGACAGAAGAAAAGATTGAGATACGGAGATTTCGAGATATAGAGGTTGTGATAAAATTTACAAAAATAAGCAATTGGAGCAAAGTCAAATACTTAATAGATCGTTTTGCATTGATATTGTTGAATAGTTTACTGCACAACAGGTTGTGAGTTTACGTTTTACTAATTGTGATGACTATATCGGTAGCAAGTTAATGCATACCTTTAAGTACGAACATTGACTTTGATGATTGTGTACAAGATGTATTTTGTCTCCAAGTTATACCATTGATAAAGATGGTTGGAGATAAAATTCAAAAATAAGAGTCGTAAAAATTCGAGATATAGAGGTTTTCATTAAAAATCTTTCGAGATAAACGTGAGAAAAAACAGTAAATTTATGCTATAAAAGCAGGGAAATTGAAAAATTTCGACATTGAGAGATCTTCGAGATAAGCAGATTCGAGATAAACAGGTTCGACTGTATATCACAAAAATAATGGTTCTCAAAATTGATTTTAATGCGACCTCCGAAATGTAATATTTTGCTGGCAAAGACTTTCTCTCCCCCCCTTTTTTTTTTTTTTTTTGATCAGTAACGTAGTGACATGACCTTCTTAATGTTATTTCGGAACGTGCGGGCACCAGTGATCTTCTACTACATCTCTAAAAATACTCCATTTCAAGTTCAGCTTCCGTTTTCAGATAAAACTCTTTCTCCTCAATGAAATAGAAACGAAGTACAAGGTCAGTAGATGAACGTTCAGTCTTCCTTCTGATGCCGGTTATTCATTCACTCCCGGGTCAGCAACCCTAACTGATTTTAAGGTAGCATTTCTTTCAAAAAGTAGGCGCTAATAGTGCAGTTAAATTTTTTAAATCACTGAATATGAATATGCTATAGGGTCATTCCATAGTGACTAACGTAACATTCAGAGCTGATTTTGTAACTGTTTTTACTTGTAACTTAAAGGATAAAAATATTTTTTAGTTATGCTGGTGGATTTACAAGGTACATGGTATCTATGTATCATTTCTGCTAAGAATTTAAAACAAAATTACTGACAGTAGATATTTTTTCAACCAAAATAGCAGCGTGACTAACGTAACATTTTTGCAACCCTGAAAATGAATGCTCATGTTGTGAGGCAAAAATTTCTCAAAATTAAGCAAGTGTTAAAAATTGAATGATATATTCGAAAAATGCGTAAAGTTGGCTTTTAAAAACATAAAACACATTTATTAATTCTTATTTTTTTTAGTCTTAAGTGTCACTTTCACTCAAGATGGAGTGTGACTAACGCAACCATCGAATAACAAGTAGTAAACACACTACAAACTATTTATTATGGCTAATCTCAGTGATAATTACAATACTTTTTCAACCTTTTTTTTTTTAACTTCTTATGCTGTATGATTTTTATTTAATTAATTATTTTTTGATACTTTTTTCACTTCGGTATTTTTTTTTCCTTCGGCTGAGGTTGACATTTCTATGGAATGACCCTATACGATGAAAAAAATGAATGTTGTTTTTACAGTATAATACAGCTAATTTTATAGTAATAAACTGTAAAAGTTGCTAATTTTACGGTAATGAACTGTAAAATTTCTCATTTTCAGGTACTGAACTAAAATTGCTACTTTTACAGTAATAAACTGTAAAATTACTCATTTTACAGTTTATTACAGTGCTTTTTCAGTTTTAAACTGGAATCTCGGCTGCCAGTATTATACTGTTTTTTTACAGCATAATACAGCTAAATTTTACGGCAATAAACTGTAAAATTTCTAATTTTACAGTAAGAAACAGTAAAATTGATAGTTTTACCGTTTATTACTGTGCATTTTACTGTTTTAAATTGAAACCTCGGTATCCAGAATTATACTGTAAACACAACAGTTATTTTTTTTTCGGTGTAATAGTGCAGTTAAAATGTTTAAATCGCTGAATATGCTATATGCGTGGCAATGATGAGCCGCTTCAGTGTCTGCTACTTCGCCGCTGAAGCCTTCTGAGCATTTTTGCAGCATCTGAACTCTGAACGGACTATCCTATATCAAACATACCCCCCCCCCCCGTCTACGAATGATTATGATAAAAGACCAAATTTATAGCTTGCAAGCTTTAGAATTACACAAACTGATGCTTTTGATGGCAAAAATTCTCAAATAATCCTTAATTTCTGCAGTTTAAATGAAACTGACAGATACCAAACCACTCATAAGACAACGTGAGCCAAGTAGCATCTACTCATCGGATTTTGCTCGGCCGATCATCGAACTCCTCGTAAACTGATCCGGTAACGCACGATGACATCTTACCGATCAGTATCCGAGCACGGTTTTCGATGAGCTTCTTTTCATCGGAAAGCGATATCCTTCCGATCAAGTTTCCCGATGAAATTCATCGGCACAGAACTGTTCTGCTCTTAAATTGCTCCAAATCTTATCGTATTTCGAGCAAAACTCATCGGATTTTGCTGCTCGGATTCTGTTTGGCCTATGAGACATATTGGATCATCGGCCAATGAGAATTTCATCGGGTTTCGATGAATGGCCGATCATCAGCCGATGAGATGATGCTGCTAGGGGACTTTTATTTTTTGACACTCTCTGGACTTTCATTAATGTTAATAAAACAGCAACACATTCTCCTTAATTATTAAAGAATAACAGAAAGTAAAATAGTACTGTAATCATTGCATATATGTTTTTTTATCAAGAAAATACAGCTAAAACTTTTAAAGTATTAAGCCTTAGAGACAAAGTTGGCTCATTTGAGGCCACATTTGTTTTATTTATTTGTTTTCATTTTATTTATTTATTTTTTCATTCAGCCAATTGGCACAGGGGCTGAGCCAATTGGCTGAGCCCCTGTGCCAATTGGCATTCGTTGCAAAATCATCGTTTGCAACCATTCGTTGCAAAAAAAAAAAAAAAAAGACGGTCTCAAACGAAACCAAATTGTCTCTAAGGGTTCATGAATTGAAACACATTATGTTTGCTGTACTGCACAAAATAAACTGTTGTTTTTACTGTATAATACTAGCGGCAGAGGTTCCAATTTTAAAACTCCAAAAACATTATTTTTTGCCGTGTAATGGGGTTTTTAAAAAATCATTACAAATCAATCATTGTGTTTTGAAATTCAGCAATGAAATATTTTGAAGATTTTAAAGTCTTTTAACAATATCTAATAGTCAAAGTAGGAATACTTAATAGGTTGGATACTTCTCTATTGTTAAATCATTGATATCAAATTTTTTTCATCATTCTGAAGTTTTAAAGAAATACTTATCATCAAAGTTAACACAATAAGTTGCTTTGAGTTCAAAGTAATAATAATAGAAATAAAAATGATGATAATAATTATAACAATAATAATTATTATAATAATAAAAATAACGAAATTACGAGATATGCTTATACAATCTTCGGTGTGAAAGCAAAATTTTGCGAGCTATACAGATCGATAAATTCTTTATAACATCTATGATATCTGGGATCTATTCTCTGAACATTTGAAAGTATGAAAATTTTTTAACACTAAAACGTTTAGTTTAAAAATTCGGTGAATCGGTTAAAAAGAATTCCTGCCAAAAAAAAAAAGAAAACTGCAATCCAGACTTAAAAAACAGTAGAATTCCATGCACTTTTTTTTAAAGTATAAAACGAACATGAACAAGATTTTAGTAGAACTTAACAAGAACAAGATTTTAGACGTACAAAATCTACTTATTTTGTACAGTTGTAGACTTTTTGCCCATTAGTACACTTATGCCTGTTTTGTGCGCGTGCGATCAAACAAATAACAATAGCTAATACAGTTCGAGATTATCGTTTGTCTTTGTATAGATAAGAGATGAATTTCAAAAAAATTATTCAATCTTGAACTCTGTGCACTTAAAGTCAAAATATACAAAAAATTTCAACGTAAGCACCTACAAGAGTCAGTTTATAATAGAAAATCTATTGAAAAAAACACGACAAAACAATAAATAGGGTCGAGTTACTTTATGCGTGTATACTCTACGAAGCAGTATTAACACTATCAACGCCTTGCACACACAGCATAACCTTTTCCTATTGCAAGAAAATAAATTATCTCGCTTTTGAACGATGAATTGTTTCAAGTTTTTGCAAATGTTCTTTTTTTAAACCTTTTTTCTTTAAGAAAGAAAAACAAAAGCGTATCTTGTCTTTAAAATCCTATTGACAAACTTTTTATCGCTAAACAAAAAATTTTTCATTAAAAACAAGTATCAATATCTGCAAAATTCAACAATTCTCATACTTTTGCTTTTATTAACATAAATTTGAAAATATGGGAGAACTGCTGATAAGAATAACATATAGGACTCCTCTTTTTATGACAGCAATAATATTAAAGTTTGAAAGGTTATGAGAAATGTCAAAATTTAGTTCACTTAGTGATGAATGATTTACAAGCCGAGACGTGCAATTTCGGCTTATCTGACAAAGACATTTATCTATTTCTAAAACACCTCAGGAAATCGTGTTTGATAAGATGTCATGGATATCTGTTTTTCATGCCACAAAAAATCAATCCATATAAATAAAACATAAATCATTATTCTATCTGTTGCCGCGGAAGGATGGAGTAAATAAAAACAAGGATTTTAGGAGAAGTATAGCTTAAACCAAAAAACTAACAGGCTATAGCTAATAGCTATAAACAAAGTTTTTGACTTTTTCCGACCTGAAATTCATTAAGATTGTGACTTCACAATTAAGATTGTGACAGCTCATTATTTCTTTTCTTGTATGTATGTAGGTAGGTATGTTTTATTCTACTGAATGCATGTTGGACTTTAACTTTTATTAGGGCTATAACTTTTTTTAAAGTACAATGTAGTAAAAAATCGATGCACTTTTTAATTCATAATCAGAAAATAACAATTCAATTCCTGAAAAATGTTCCGCTCGACGACATTAAGAGTTCTTAAAACACAACATTTTCAACAGTTAAAATATAAGAGTTGGGAAAAAAAAACATTCAAATATTTATTCATCTCAAAAATAGTTAATGGCTGTAGAACAATATAAGTTTAAAATATCCTTCATCAAAATCAGACTTCTTGCTATGTATCTCACATTTTGAAATAAATGATTTGTTTTCCCCATTTAATTGTAAAGTATGCTTCAGTTTCTAAACGGAAATTGAGTTTTTAGAAATAATATCGTCTGTTTAATATCTTATATAATCATGTGTGATTAATAATATCAAAGCGTAAAAGAATGAAGGTTTTTTTTACTGTCAAAATTCTCAATGTTCTTTTAAATGGGTCCCTCTTATTTATTTCCCGAAATTCCCAGTTTTATGGCTCTTGTTCAAAATTCGGGTTTTTAAACCTTTTACTGATCCATGTACATCTGAAATGATTCCACTCTTCCATGTACATCTGAAACTACAGGGATGCTCGAACGCTCTGGAAAGACTGCACCAAACTTTTTTTTTCTATAGACTATACTTTTCATAAATTAACTTTCTAATAAATTAGTTTATAGCATATTTTTCTACATACAGTATGATCCGAAGGTCATTAAACAAACTTCGAGGGAGTTACTGCTTAACGAAAAAAACACATGAGTTTTTTGAAGGGAAATACACGGTTGAAAGTGCTACTTTCAGTACGAACACAAGAAAACAAAACATCAAAAGAAAAACATTGCTTACTTGTAGTATCATTAGAATTTGCTTCTTTGTGGCAATGTTTGCAACAAATGTTCAAAATTACAAACACCAATTGAAACAAACTACAGTCAACAAAAATAGAAGATCTTGTTATTGGATTATCTACTGCTGCTCCTTGAAAGTACTTTTTGATCTGTATGATATTTAATAACACAGGTCTGCATAAAAAAAATTTTGAACAAATGCATGGGATGCTTTGACTGATTTTAATGTTTTTCGGTGTGCTGAATCCGAAAATAAGCTTCAGTTTTTTCCATCACGTACAGATTTTTTGCAACACGTAAGGGCCTAATTGTCAAAATCAAAAGATAAAAATTAAAAAGAAAATCACGTATTTATTGGAAAAAAGAGTTGTATATTTTTTTTTACCCATTACAACACACATAAAAAAGTGGATCACGTTAAGTGTCTACTCCTTTTCACGGTAAAACTGTTTTTTTCTTTTCACTGATAATCCTTCTGGTGCGTTTTTGCTGGTTGGAATTCTATTTTTCCCGCTTGAGCATCCAACAGTAGTCTGACATCATATTTACGTCCCATCTTCCTTGGTTAAGTCTCTCTGTGTCTTTCACATCTTGATGAAATCTTTCACACCGTTCCTCACTAAAGCCACCATGGTTTTCGGGAAAATAGTCTGCGTGAGAATCTCTTTGACGATGTTTTTGTAGCTAGAGTCTTTGTAACGTCCCACTAAATTTTGTACCACATCCTTGAATGAGTTCCAAGCTTATTTTTCGGTTTCATTCATTGATTCAAAAAGCAATGGGTGAGATAAAAGTTACATATGTCAGGTCCTGCGAAAATTTCCTCTCTCAATTTAGCTTCAGACAATTTCGGAAACTTCGAACAAACATATTTGAAATAGTCTCCATATTTCGACTAAAACATGATAAATTACTTCATCAGTCCTAATTTAATGTAAAGCGGTAGAAACAACCCTTTCACGATCACTCACGGTACTGTCCAACTTGGAAAGCTGCGATTAGCACCAAGCCCCTTTGATCGGTTCTATGTTTAAAAGGGGTGTCAGCTTGAGTACGAAAATGCACCATGGCAGCATTTCTGCTTATTTGGAAATTATTTATTTTCCTGGATCTCATAAGAAAGGGGAATGCATTAATAAGAAAAAAAAACAGCACAAACCAACACTTTTAATAAACGAATCCAACAGAAAAAAAATAAAGAAAGAATAAAATAAATAAAATAAAACCCCCTCACATTCCTTAGATCTCTTACCACTATTACTCGTATTTTAATAAAATCATGAAAATTCCAAGAACACCGTGCAACATATTTGAACCTGATCAATGTCACTATGTAGGCGAGTGTAGCAGTCCTGTTTGTACTTTCCCCATCCGACCTTCACCCTCGCTTTCTCCCTTTTTTTCAGTTTTTATAACTGTGGGTACTCTCTGAACATCTAAGAACCAAACAAGAAAACCCATTCGTTGTAAACTATTTTTAAAATCATGAATTAGTATAGTTTTCTTTAGTTACATAAAGGTAAAATGGTTCATTACCACACTCAGTACACACGTTTGTGGAAAAATTGTACGTGTTAGATAAAAACGGGGGTCATTTTCAAATTCAGACCACCGAAATACATAAAGTACACTCAAAATATCCCATGCAGTTTTTTGGTTGCAGACGTGTGTAATTAGACGCTAATATCTATCACGCATCTATTGACCTTAGTGGTAGCTGTCAAACAAAATTAGTGGTAGCAATCAGTTAATCTTGATAGTTTCGATTTATTAAAGTTTGTGATAACAACCAATTAAAATTGGTGGTGAAATATCTTAAAGTAAGTGGTAACAATCTAATAAAGCTGGCAATCTATTAATGTTCTGATAGCAATTGATTAAATTTGAGAGCAGCAATCGATTAAAATCGGTGGTTGCAAGCTGTTAATATGAGGAAGTACATTGAAAAGTGGAACTTAAACCGATATTAAAGTACTGTATTCCATAGCCAAAGAATATATACGTATATGATATTTGTTATTTGCAAGTTCGGATTTTAGATTCAGCTACCTGAATCTAAAGCCCAGTAATTGGTGACTCTAAATTTAAATTTGAATTAGGGTTGGATCTGTGAAAAATGCAAACACGAAAATATTAGTTTGTTTACGTATTTCGTCAGTCAAGATGTCATATACGTATAAAATCTAAACAGACTTACATAAATATGATAAGGATATGTGCTCATAAACTAGATTTTTATTTAAAGCCTAGGTTTATTTTTCTACACTTTTTATTTGAGTGAAAGCAACGAAGAATGTGTTACATTTGCGAAAATGACTTTGTAGCCGTAATAAAAATGAAATGTTGTTTACATATTTCTTTAACTAGCTAGATGCAATCTTTCCTCATAAAAAGTTATTGGTCGTTTTATGCTGTGACCGAATTATCAACTACGTACTTAAAAGGAATAAAACTAAAAAAGTATTTCACAATTTACTCTAATATAAACGAAAAATTACAAGACCAATTTCAGAGAAATTATGGTTACTATTTTACAGCTGTTAAGAGCTCTAGATAGTAATATTTTTAGGAAAAAAAATATTATTACTTTTTAAGCTCTTTGAATCTGTAGGTATTTCTTTTTATTCTGGGATATATCTTCAGGAAAAAAACATAGTTTCGCTTTCAATAGTGAGGATATTTTTTTAATAATTTCAGGGTAAACAAATTTACTCTTTTAATTTTCCGGAAAAGCTACTCTTTAAATATTTTGCATCGCAATGTTTTACTTGAACATTAGTATTACTTTTTTTTTTACTCTTTGGAAATCTTGATAACAATATATTCAAAGAAAAGCGTAGTCACACTTCCAATTTACAGGAATTCACTTTAAATTTCAGTGCTCCTCAATGTTTTTTGATAAACATATAGTTAACCTAAGGCTTTCTTGGTTGTTAGTAATTTTTGAAAGAAAATATTAAAACAACTTTTGATACTTTTAGAAATTTTTATAACTGTATTTTCTAGAAAAAACAACAGCACTTCAACCTTTCTTTCTTAAACTTCTTTTAGTTCATTGTAAAAATTCCAGGCAAAAATAGCAATTGCTTATTGCTATTTTAATTCTTAAGAACTCATGACTGTGTGTGAAATGTTTCTTTTTTTTCTAATTCTACAACGTTACCTTTTACTCATAAAAGTGCAGTATTTATACATTTTATAAAACTAACTAACAATTTAATGTGAAAAGAGAACAACACCTGCATAACAATATACCCCCCCCCCCTCCGTCTAAAAATGTTTCTTTTATAAACAAGTCTCAAAATTGAGTCACAGTAACTATCTTTTCTGCATTATTTAGCATAAAAGGATAAATATTCAAAAGCTGAATTTCTTCAGAATATTAATTAACGATGTTAAAATTATAAGTGAATAAATTTATTGGACCGAATATGACAAGTAAGCTGCCTTTACTCGGTGTTGAATTCTTTCAACTGCAATGGTTAGAAAGTAATTAAATACTGTGAACTACAAAATCTGATTTTCTGTCATTAGTCCTATGCATATATGAATATTCAAGTAGACTTAAACGATTCTTGCGTAATGAAATAAAATAAAACTTTAAGTTTTGGAAAACTTGTAGGCTTATTTTCATTAAAATAATTTCTTAAAACGTCTGAGTGTATTATGAATATTTACAGTCAAAAATTTTTCAAGTAAGTTTTGTAAAACTACTGAAAATAATACCCTTAGCCATTTATCGGTATTACATTAATTATCCATATTTTTTACTCCATAGGTAATTTTCCTCTAATCATATTACTTTCTGTGCGTAGTGCAAAACCTGTAAATGATTAAAATATTTATAAGATAAAAAAAGTAATAAACTGATGCAGTAAACAAATCAGTAAATAAAACTTTGCTCATTGTATGAAAACATTATTTTCAAAGCATTGGCATTTCGAGATTTATTTGAAGTATTTTTTCCGCAAAAGAAATAGAAAAAAGAGAAAAAAAAAGAATGTAAAAAAGGGAGTAAATGGCAAATATATTTCCCTATTTCATATTTTAAATCCTATTATAAGTTAAGTTTGCTGTAAATTGTCGAAAGGCAACTTTACCGTTAGACATTTAAAATATTGTCGAAGTTATGTATCTATGTGCTTAATTTAAGCTATGTAGGGAAATGTGGGGCAAAGTGAAATGGTAAAATATTTTCAGTTTGCAGCACCTCCTATCTAGCAATATTTTAACTAAGTTCCTAGACACATAGTTCTTTCCTGTCAAAAAATAAATAGCTAAAAAGATCAACAAAAAATTATGCGAGTAATTTTCAGAATTTGATACCTTTATCATAATATGTGATTTTTCAAAAATATTTCTTGTTATTATAAAATGAGATAATTTTTGTTATTATCTCATTTTAACTATTTATAGAGATCTACTGAGATGTCCAGTGCAGTCAAGTTTAGTTAATATTATGCATGTTTTCATAATAATTGTTCAATGTAATTTGTCAAGTGCACGCGGGGTAAAGTGGATGCGGTAAAGTGAAATAGCTCATTTTGTTTGCTTTTGCATTTTACTAAATCACGTACATATTCCTTCATTTATTAATTTATTTTCATTGTTTTACTTATTAATTCACCTATTTATTCATTCATTCACTTATTTTGTTATTCATTCTCCGTTTTATTCACTTTTTTCATATATTAATTAATTCATTCATTTGTTTATCTATTTATTCGTTTAGTTTTGAATTAATAATTCATTTATTCATTTATTTACACATTCATTTGATGAAAATTACTTTGACGAATCAAATAGAAAATGTTTCATTACAAAAATATTGTATTTTTTACTTTGCCCCATGATTTTTTGAGAGGAAAAATGTCCACCTTTTTTTGAAAGTGCAAAATAACTGTCAAAAATGAAAAATAATATTTAAACTCAAGTTGTATTACGAAATAGATTATTCCTTTATGCACACCAATTTTTAGAACAATTTTCCAATTTTTTCATGTTGAAACAGGTGAGTCATCTTAACTATTTCACTTTGCCCTATATTTCCCTACATAATTAAAAAATGCTTTTTTCAGGTCTTGAGGGTAATGCTGTAGTGGTTTCTTTCAACCCCTCCCCCTTCTACTTCTTATCTTAACTATTTGAAATAAAGTTGAATTCGATTTTTTTTTTCTATTTTAGACAATCGAAAAACTAATAAACTAAAACCAAGAACTTATAAACTTTGTAATCAAAATTAAAATTCTAAATAGAACAGAATATCTCTCCCTGATGCATATTAAAACATTACTTCCGTTTCTTGAAAGTAATTTAATATTTGAATTATTAAATTATTATCTTAACTAAAAGCAAACAAGACACACTTATCGTTTTAGAACTAAAACTTTCTTACCTTCAAAAACTATTAGCTATTATCCGTCCAAATTTTGGCTCTTACTTAAATACCTATTCAAAATGAGTCATAAGTCATTAGAAGATTCGAATTCTTTTATTCAAACTTCGAGACATAACTCATTCTTTTGTTAATTCTGGCGCATGTTTATTCACATGAGAAGCTGATTAAATTTTCCGTGAAAGACCAATATAATCCTTTTTTTAACCAGTACGTATCTATACTTTGGTTAAAAGGAACATAATTAATAATTTTTAAAAGTTGTCATTTCTATCAATTGCTTTCACCTGCCTGCAGATGTTATTTTAATAGTGAACAATAAATAAAGTGAGAAAACTGCCGTATATTCCTCTTTTTCCACAAATCATTCTTTAGTTTCCCTCAGCAAGTGTGCCGCTGAAATTGCTGTTGCCATTTTTTTTTTCAAAAATAAATTTAGAAAATGAATTTCGATAATGTAGCAACAGTTCTCGTTATCGTGAAATTAAACAACCCCCGTGACTAATTTAATAATAAAATACACATGAAAGCGAAAACCAATTCAAAAGTTACACAGAGACCTTATGATACAAGCAAATTACTCAACAGCATAATGGAATACGATAAATTAAATAGCTTATGCAGCCGCTCTCAATTGGAAGGGTAAATTTGAATTTTTCACTGAGTTGAACTTCGATTAACAGTCTCGGGAAAACCTTATTTCATTCATTTGATTTTTTATTTTGTCGGACTATTTTATATATTTAATGACATAGTTTATTTTCGTGATGAAGGTTTTTTTCACTTTAATGTAACTTTAATGTCAAATTCTAACAATATTGATTTTGCCAACGTTTGAAGAGAAAATAAGCGCCTTATTTTAACCAGTTTATCGAACGTTTAAGTGAACCAAGTGTTCCACATTATAATTAGTTCCCCAAATGCGCAGCTTTGAAGGCTTTTGTGGTTTAACAGAGAGAAAAACTTATTTTCCTCTAAAATGCATCTTTCAACCTTGATACAATAAAACTTGAAAAATTATTGCTTCGACAAGATTTATGTGATACGATGTATTGAGACTTTGCGTTTAAAAGTTTTTTTTTTTTTTTTTTAATTATTTTTCCTTTTTGTTTACTCAAAGTTCATTTTTATGCTGTTGCTGTGACACCCGATTAAAGATATAGTTGTTATCAAACATTTATTGACTTGATTAAATATTATGTACAGAAAAAACTATGTACAAAGAGAGAAAAGGATTTGCACGCATCCTGTTGATGCGGTGGTTAGGCTCGCAGTGAAGCTTGAGGGGTCGAGACCCAGAAGAGGGATGCAGCTCGTAGCTTCCCATTGGCCAATGTCCACATGCACAGGTCGTGGTGTACACGTGATGTACACGTGAATGTGTGGGTGAGATTTTTCTCATTGGTTGGCGTTCACGTGCACAGCGCGTGGTGTGCATGTGTTGTGAACGTGATACATGGCTATGTGTGGGAAATAACTGATGGACGCTGCACTGTTTTCCTTCTCCAGTTTGATAGATGTGTTCCATATATTATCAGCACTTTCTTCAAAAAGTGTTATTAACTGTAATGTAGTTTTTCAAGAGTACTACATCTTGTAAAACTACATTATTGCATCTAATACCTATGTCTCAACCAGGCTTCTTCCTAATGACATTTGTTCATTAGGAAGAAGCCTGGATCCCTTGAATTTCGGCAAATTTTAAAGAGTCATAATTTAGTCTACATCGTACAAACATTGTAAGTAATTACATGTATTATAGTAACAAATTTGGTACCCAAATGTTTACCTGCCTAGTAAAACTTCTGCTGTAAATGAACATTTCCGGGACAAAATATAAACATTCTTTTGACTCTAATGTAGTTCAGAAGATCTATAAGTGTAATATTTTTAAAACTCTGAGAATCTTGCCAATAATATGTAGAGGGAAAAACAAAGTTTTCTCTCTACTATAACTTTTAACTTTTTTCTAACTTTTTCGAAAACAAATATATAACGAATCTTTTAACGCTAGTATAAACTTATGATTGCAATACACTAAATTATACAATATTACCTATACGTACATTAAACATAACCGTTTGAAAATTTTAGAAATAATAAAATTAAAAAAATATATATAGCAGTGTATGAAGAGCTTTAAATTTTGTGCAAACGATTATTAACTTAAAAAGTGAATAAATTTGCGACAAACATTTTTGTTTCTTGTTTAATGAAATATTTCTTTTAAAAACACACAAGCTAAACATCATTATCACGATATTTCCACAACCATCAATATTTCAACTGAACAATCTCATTAAGGCTACAGTCAGGGTTGCCAGATTTAAAAACTCAAAATACGGGACAGTCTTCTTAGAGAATGGGGGGGGGGGGTGAAGTCTAAAAGTCGAATTTTTACGATCTTGACTTTAATACCAAACGTTTCTCATAAAAATACATGAAAAAAAGAATACAATGAGCATATGAAAAAAAACTACATTTTTTACCATTGCATAGTTATTTTTCTCCATGAAAATTAGTGGGAAAAGTTTTAGCACTAAATATTCTGAAAGTTCGTATTATTCTGCTATTAAGCCCCTTTTTTCTGGGGCAGGCCCATCAGTTCGAATTTTACCAAAAAACAGCATAAACCACTCCATGTTAATTCATTAATTTCCCAAAACCAGGGGATGGAGCAATTGATCCCAAACCCACTAATCTCTAAATGACAGATCTGTCCGTTTCTGTTGATGACTAATGTTTAATATGTACTTTTTCAAAATGAGAGACGTACCAATGAGGAAATTCGAATACGAGCAAAATAATTTTAATGAGTCACTAACAAATTTTTTTATTACAATTGAGCAAACATAGAATTAAACCTTACCACCTGAACTATAAGAAGTTAACCTAAAACAAATAAAAATTCAGTATTTAATATCTTTAGGAAAAAAAGCTAGTTTTTTGAAAAATATTATAACATAATAATTTTTCCAACGTAATGTCGGCATTTTTTTCCCAATCACATCTGCTACTTGATTTTACTTCTGCAATAATTCATTCAAAGTTTTGGTGTGCCTTTAGGTTTACAGTAAAGCTCATTGCAATTCATATTTATGTCATTCACTGTAAAAATTGTGTATCTTCATTTTTTTAATGCATATTTGTTTGCTAAATGGAATAATATTTAGCTTCATCTTTTAGCTTAAAAGCGAAGCAAAGCGCATTTCAAAAGATAAATATCTAGTGACTAGTACGTAGTAGCTGAGCACTAATATTGCTTTCACAAGGAAATAATTATGAAGGGCTCTATATAATAAGGCACGGTAAAATCATTTACAAATAGCTACACCACTTTTACAATAAACTACACCTTTGTTGAATGAACTGTTGCAATGATTTCTGTTTTAAATAAACAGAACACTAACCTTACACTTTAGAACAGAAAAAAAAAAATGATTCCATGAATTTTCTTATTACTCTATTTCTTTTTTCATTTTTTTTTCTTAAAATAAATGTTTCGTTTTGCAAAATGTTGCCCCGAGCTTAAAATACGGGACTTTAGCCGTCCCGTATCAAGGTTCCCCGGGACGCGGGACAGTTTTTCAAAAAACGGGACAGTCCCTTGAAATCCGGGACGTCTGGCAACCCTGGCTACAGTGGACAAATAAAATGGATTTTTTTTCAATTATTGATTTATATGTCTAAAACTTTGTGTGCTTGTATTTTTGTATATTTACGACATCTAAAAGCATAAAAAACACAAATTAGTGCAAAAACAATGAATACTTTTTTTTTCAAATTTCAAATTTAAATATTTTTTTAACAAAATTTCAAAATGTTCCAGGCGTCACAATGTTTTTTTCAAACTTTGAATTTCCACTTAATTTCCAATCATTAGGCATGATGGCACAAAACAATGCATTATATGCAATGTTTTATGAGATAGTTTATAAAAGAGGGCTGAAAATAAAAATTTTCAGTTGAAAAAAATCATATAAATTTTCATTTTCAGCCATCTTTTATAAACTATCACATAAAACATTGTATGTAATGCATTGTTTTATGCAATCATGCCTAATGATTGGAAATTAATTGGAAATTCAAAGTTTGAAAAAAAATTGCGACGCCTGGAACATTTTGAAATTTTGTTAAAAAAAATATTTAAATTTGAAATTTGAAAAAAAGTATTCATTGTTTTTGCACTAATTTGTATTTTTTATGCCTTCAGATGTGGTAAATATACAATAATACAAGCACACAAAGTTTTAGACATATAAATCAATAATTGAAAAAAAAAAATTTTATTTGTCCACTGTAGCCTTAAGTCATTACCCTTCAAAATCATCAGATAGATCTCCTGTCGGTGCAAACGCAATCACTCGGCATTTCAAAAGACAGTAACTAGAGATGGACTGTGTGTGAAATTGTAAGGTTCAGTGACTTAACGTCTGGCAACAAGCACAGTCTGCCTGCAAAAGCAGATTTCAAGTTCTGTGATATTTGAAGAGCTGTGACGTTCGTGGCTGAAACCGCGTGGGTGTCCGATGGCATCGAGTAAAGGGGTAAAGTGTCGAGCGGACGTGAATGAAAATAATGAATGAGAAATCGGCAGTAATTGGCATCGTGAGCAATGATGAGAATTCGAGTGAATATATTTTTTACTCTTCTGATGACAAATTTTCATCTGTGTTTTTGGGTGGTAGTTAGAATGAGATAAAGGAAAAGAAGCGAATTTTTGCAGTTGGCAATTTTCGTTAATGATTCAATCATTAAAAATTCGTGAATTCCTATTTGTTGACCTATTTGGCGTATGTACTGGTGTCCACGTGATGCGTTTCACTTCTGTCACGGTTTTCTTGTTGCGTAGTGACCTTTTTGCACTTATGAACAAGCTCTATTGTAGCCTTAAAATAGCTATATGCTGTATTTTCTAGACAATTTGTGCTTTATTTACGTTGGTTTTCACTTAATTCCTATTTAGCACAAAGCTTATTTCATTACTTTTCATTCAAAATAAATGGGGGTTTCTTGTGCAAGTGATAGTTCTGTACCTCAGAACCAGAACGACGTAAGTCCAAAAATGGCGATTTTCACTTTATCACTGCATTAGATGTAGAATCTTACTCCCTATCCACCCATGAGAACGTTATTCCATAAAAGAAATTCCTTCATAATTGTTTAGCAGCGTTTAAGGAGCGCGAGTTCCATCTTTTGCATGAATCCGACAATTGTTTTCGGCCTCTACCGAAAAGTTAGAAAAATGGACTAACGTTAGTCTGATTTTCTGAGGTACAGAGTTCATTGCAGACAATTACAGCATGATCTCATTGCGAATAGGGAATTTTTGCCCAATAACCAATTCAGTTACTTATAGAATACAAGTTTATGTTATGCACATGTATAGAATAATTACTTATTACTTATTACTACTGTTACCGTAAATCAGGGTTACTTGGACCCTAGGGGGTTACTTGAGCCCACTACAATAAAATGATAAAATCTAGGTTTGGTACCTACTAGTTGAAGACTTGCACGTAGTTCCTCGTTTCTGCACTAGGTAGAAGCCCTCTGTAGTCTCTAACGCTAGTACCAAACCCAGATTTTATCATTTTACTGTGGGCTCAAGTAGCCCTCTTCTGCGTCCAAGTAACCCTGATTTACGGTACTTATAGAATACAAGTTTATGCACATGTTATGTCATATTACCCTTCACTTATCTATTTGTATTTAAAGATAAGAATTATTTTTTTTTTCAATTGTTACGCATAAACTTTTATATAAAAAAAAAGGAACTTTAAATGACTCTCATTAATAACATTCAGAATAGGTTTTCTAAAAAAGTCAGAGACATGTTTAAATAAATTTCAAATGAATTGAAAATGTTCCCTAAACAGAAAATTCTGGCTGCTGCACTGTAAAAAATGAATGTTATTTTTACAATATAATATAGCTAATTTCACGGTAATAAACTGTAAAAATTGCAAATTTAACAGTAATAAACTGTAAAATTGCTAATTTTACAGTAATAAACTGTAAAATGGCTAATTTTACAGTAATAAGCTGTAAAATTGCTAATTTTACAGTAATAAACTGTAAAATTGCTAATTTTACAGTAGTAAACTGTAAAATGGCTAATTTTACAGTAATAAGCTGTAAAATTGCTAATTTTACAGTAATAAACTGTAATATTGCTAATTTTACAGTAATAAACTGTAAAATTGCTAATTTTACAGTTTATTACCATTGATTTTAGTTTCAAACTGGAACCTCTGCTTCCAGTTTTGTACAGTTGTTTTTACAACATAATACAGCTAAATTTTACGGTAATGAAATGCAAAATTTCTGACTTCACAGTAAGAAACTGTAAAATTGCTGGTTTTACAGTTTCTTACTGTGCATTTAACAGTTTTAAATTGGAACCTCTGCTGCCAGTATTATATTGTAAAAACAGCAGTTCATTTTTTACAGTGTGATATAATCAGCGGCATAGAAATTGACGTATGCTATCATCACCATCACTATCACTGTCATTCTCCCCTCAATATCAGTTTACGTGAGTGGACAGTATTTGTATATTTTCAGCATATTTCTGCGCAACTGGTCCTCTTAACAGAAAAACTAAAGATAATCAAAATTCAGCAAATTTCTTGATGTATTTCAGTTATACGCCAAATTATAGGTAGTCTAAAATGGATGTTATGTCACACCGACATTAAATGGTACATATGGTGAATGACCAGTTATCAGAATGCAGAGTTTTTTAACATTAAAAATTACATTTCAAAATTAAACCAAACAGGCATTACATAATGCAATAAAAATGACGTATTCTTATAGTCCTGAGGAAAAAAGTATCTGGCACGATTTTTACATGGAATTGGTAGAGAAATCGTTCATTTTATACTGGTTCTTTCATAATTACGGATATTTCTCGGACAGATCATTTATATTTTCTTTGCTTTGTAGGAATCATAAAAAAAAGTTATAAAAAATTAAAAAATACTTTTAAAAAATTTGTATAAGCATGTACTATAAGGGATGTTGTCTCTGGAAAAATACAAAACCAAATGAAGGAAATTTCAGCATATTTTTAGTAACACACCGGTAGTAAGAAAAAATTGTGCTTGGTATAGTCTAATTAATTAGGGAAAACATAATGAGCCTCTGGTGGATTAGGAAAAGAAGAGAAATTGTAGTTCGGAATGAGTTAATGCCCCTGAATTTAAAAGAATTTTGTTTTGCTCAGATTAAATTTAAATATTTCTGTGGCTTTTGAGGAAAATGACATAAAAGTGTCGCCAAATAAATTTCCAGCTTTTATTAACGAGTTCTTCAACTAGATGTTGTGAAAGTGTGACAACATAGAAGAGAATCGTATCTAATTTTCCAAATGAATAATTTAAAGATTTATTTTAAAGTTTCACTATTTCCTTTTAAAAATCTGTTTTTAAACAAAACTCTGAAATATTATATGAATAAAACTCACTCCTTTTTATTTGTAATAGAATATGCTATCCGTCTTTGATTTCCACCCATGTTTGCGAAATTCGATTACCAAGAATTTTGGTTTTAAGTATGCATTACTGCTAGGTAAACGTCAACGGAAAATAAATTGAGGAAGCAATGAATATGAAATTGAACCTTTAAATATTGTCTCGAGTTTTATAATCTGAAGCATTTTCTCTTTCAAATTGTAATTTCAATTTATAACAGTAGAAAAGATGAATATTAAATAACCACAATTTTCTTAGCTATTGCAATAATGCGTATTACAATACGTAATTCAGTAAAACAATACAAATTAACCTCTAATACGTAAAACAAAACATTCACATTCAACCAATGCATACATTATAATTTATTACCTTATTACAAGTCCTTTTCGTAATAAAAAAAATTTATAGACTGTATTTTAAGTTAAGTATTTACTTTTTTAAGTTTCATTAAAAAGATTACACAACTGGCGTATAACTAAGAATAGTTATAAGTTCTTTTTTTTTCTTTTTTTTTTAAAACACTGAAGTTTTTAACTTAAAATTTCAAGGTTTTGAATATTTGTGCAGTGCAGTCTAATTTTTGTACTCGAACGTGCTTCGATGCAATGGTTTATGATACTATTAACTTTTTACCCTTCACGAATGAAATTAGTTATGTCATAACTGAAGAGGCGCTTTCTTTAAAATATTTAATCTTAGAAACTTCCACTAAACTTCCTTAATTTGTTTTTTTATTAATAATTCATTTATTCGTATATTTACGCATTGATTTGATGAAAATTACTGCAAATCATCAAATAGAAAATTTTTCATTACAAAAATATTGTATTTTTTACTTTGCCTCATGGTTTTTAGAAGTGAAAATTTTACACTTTTTTTAAAGTTATAAAATAACTGCCAAAGATAAAAAATACTATTACAATTCAAGTTGTATGATAAAATACATTATTCCTCCTTTATATGCAATAATTTTTGGAACAAATTTCCTATTTGTTTACTTTGAAACGGGTAAGTTATCTTAACTACTTCACTTTGCCCGAAAGTTTCCTACTATGCGAGTCGTTTTCAAAATATTCATGCATATATTGCCGCTCCGTGAAAAGATGCTTGGGCTCTTCATATGTTATTTAAAACCGACTGCAAATATTTAGGGTAGGTCCGTTACCAAGGTAAAAGTTTATGAAAAAAAGGTTTACAATTTTACCAAGAGTTGGAAATACATTTTCAATGAAAACACATGTCCTAGTTAAATATTGACGTATGGTCCTTTTCAGTTGAAAAATACTACGTCGTATGAAAAATTTATTTCAGAACTGAAATTTTCAATTCAATAGCAAGTCCATTACCTACTTTTTTATGCTGAAATGATAATTGTCAGAGCCCGATCATTCTGACATTGGACAAGGGGCACATTTCTATTTCAGAGTCCCCGGCCCCCTTCTCACGAGTCACGAGTTAAAAAAAATCTTTCAATACCAGAATGAAATAAGAGTTTTGTGCAAAGATCAAACTTAAAAGTAAAAAAATAATAATAATGCAATCAAATTATTAAGACAAAAATATACGTCAACATACATAGTAGGCTTTTAGTATTCATAGTAAATTGCTACAGCGGGCATTTAGTATTTAGGAGGTGTTGGATAAAGTAAGGGGATTTTGGGAGCCCCCTGAAATCTAAGAGGACGGGCCTGTGCCCCGCGTGCCCCTGCGGTAATTAGGCTACAATTATTAATTGTATTGCTTTCTCTTACTTGAATATAGTTTTTAGTTTATCTTTTTTTTTAATTTTGCTTTATTTCTTATTGCTATTAATTAGCATGTTTAGTTTGGGAGATGTTTTTTGCTGTTACTTTGAAACCCCTTAATATGTTGCTGGTGACGAATTTGACTGTTCTTTCACTTCCACATATCTAAAGGTAAGTGGTTTTCCTTCGAATTCAAACGTTCACCAAGTATTGAAATATTATGCTCCTAGGTAAAAGGACACTATTACTGTGACATTAGCTATATTATACTGTAAAAACATTTATTTTTTGCTGTGTATGTATTTATTACTGTACCCTTCATTATTATTTATGTTCTTAGTAAATTTATTCTAAGTTCTTATAGGGTAAGTGCTCCAGTAGTCGGCCAGTCTCCAATAGTCGGCCACAATGACATAAAACTCCTCATAAATAGTACATTTTTAATTCAAAATCAGATATGACGCATTCACACATTCATGTACCTATCCTCAATCATCAACCAGTGGCAGTTAAGTTTTGGGTACTTTTTTTGAATTAGTAATGAGTCATTTCATTTTGAATGGTGATTCAAAATGCTTCAAAGTCATTTCATTTTGAATCACCATTCAAAATGAAATGACTCATTACTAATTCAAAAAAAGTACCCAAAACTTAACTGCCACTGGTTGATGATTGAGGATAGGTACATGCCGTCATCCAAGATTGCGATTCTGCTAATTTTTCAGCTAAGATGATTCTGTGGCCGACTACTGGAGCATTAACTAGTGTTGACAACAGCTTGGATTTTACCATATTTTTTTTTTAAATTTCTGAAACAAGTAGGTGGTTCACTATCAGAAAGGTTCATTCTAAAGTTTTACCTTGTTTTTGTTGCTGTATTGATAGCTGAAAGCTCTAGGTAAGCCATGATCAACAAAAGATCTCTTAAATGGCCGACTACTGGTGCTTTTACCCTATCAATGCTGTATATCTAAATATTATGTACATTTTTAATTGAATTATTCTGTGACAATTAATATTCAAACTTATTTAATGATTTAATTCATAAAAAGAATGTATTTTGTGATTTTTTAAAACAATGCTTAAGATTTGGAAATGTGAAAAAAGAATCAACTTAAAAGAAAAAACTACTATCAGAGATCTTAACACTTTAAAATACTCTGATAGAAAGTATAAGTAAAGTATTTATTATTATAATTGTAGCTAATTAAATTTTTCTGAACCAATGAAAAATTAGTAAGTAAACATCTGAATATCAAGGTTTAAATTTGTAAAATAAATCTTAGAAAGTAATGTCGAGGTTCTGGACAGTCCCCTTTTTAGTAAGCAGCATTAGTGGTACATCTCATTGAATGCAGCTTATTTCACATATTCACGTTCTGAGCATGTTGTTCTCAGCTCTAACTTTGCAATCGTTTAACTTTATGTGTTCTACATGAATATTACCTACATGTTATGAATAATCAAACGTAACATATTCATAATTTGGAAAAACTGATGTAATATAGCATAATTTAAGTAAAAACTACATGTACACTTGACTTTTATAAAAGGAACTCCATATGCAGTGTGAGGAATTGTAACTTTGTGAGGAAAAATGCCTATTGCATATCAATTCATGCCTTATCACTTTATTTCCTTGTTAACTGCAGTAGGGCCATTCCACAAGAAACCCGCCATTTTGTCCCGCACGTGACGCTCATATATTTCATTAAAAAAGAATAATTTTAAAAGATAACTGACAAAGTTTTTGCATAAGAAATCCCGACCCGATTGTGATTTCTTAACCAGCAAAATTGTGTTCATTACCCTTTAAATTCACTACTTTTTCATGAATTACGTGAACGTCACGTGCGGGACAAGATAGCGGCTTCTTCGTGGAATGGTCCAGTATATTCATATATGTTAAACTAATAATGAGCTTAAATTTAAATAATGCCGCTTTTCACTACTTTTTCATGAATTACGTGAACGTCACGTGCGGGACAAGATAGCGGCTTCTTCGTGGAATGGTCCAGTATATTCATATATGTTAAACTAATAATGAGCTTAAATTTAAATAATGCCGCTTTTCACTACTTTTTCATGAATTACGTGAACATCACGTGCGGGACAAGATAGCGGCTTCTTCGTGGAATGGTCCAGTATATTCATATATGTTAAACTAATAATGAGCTTAAATTTAAATAATGCCGCTTTTCGCTACTTTTTCATGAATTACGTGAACGTCACGTGCGGGACAAGATAGCGGCTTCTTCGTGGAATGGTCCAGTATATTCATATATGTTAAACTAATAATGAGCTTAAATTTAAATAATGCCGCTTTTCACTACTTTTTCATGAATTACGCGAACGTCACGTGCGGGACAAGATGGCGGCTTCTTCGTGGAATGGTCTAGTATATTCATATATGTTAAACTAATAATGAACTTAAATTTAAATGATTCCGCTTTTCACTACTTTTTCATAAATTACGTGAACGTCACGTGCGGGACAAGATAGCGGCTTCTTCGTGGAATGGTCCAGTATATTCATATATGTTAAACTAATAATGAACTTAAATTTAAATAATGCCGCTTTTTCAAAGGTTTATAAAAAAAAATGGCTGTAATTTACTTTAAATAAATATCATCAGAATTTTCAGCTTTCTGTAAAAGAAAACGTGCTATAACAGTACTATAAAATATTTCTTCAACACTGAATCAAGCAATTGAAGGGCTTGGAGGATGAAGGGGCTATGTTACCTTTCAAAAAATGAACACTCTGGACAATGGTAAGCAATGGATACAGGTAAGCAAATAAAACTTGGTACATCAAAAAGTAGATGTCATTAGACCAATTTCATCGCACACTAACGACAAAACCAGAAAACAAAAAAGCTGCAACAACTGCAACAATAAAACTTTGAACTTTAATAACCCGCAATTTATGTTTTGTCGCATAACCCCTTCATCTCACCAGCCCTTCAATTGTTAAAAAAAACCCCTACAAATACTGCAATTTAAGTAAGACTTTTATGTACATTAACGTAAATTACAACAACGAAATAAACCCAGAAAAGTAATTGTTCTAAACGACAGCAAGAGTGATCTCCATATCACACCATTAATCACAAGTAAATCTTTATTACCCCTTCAGCTTTCCCGTCAACACTTATTTCCCTCGGGATGGTGAAGGAACGAGAACTATTTCTCACATTTTATTTTCCATCGCAATCCCAGCGTGAAGTCCGATTCTGAGTCTTCCTCGAGTCATTGCCCATTGGACAACATCCAACCGATCCTCTGAGCCTTGGCCTTTGTGTCACTGCACGAGTCAGAAATGATTTAGAGCAGCAGGGTTCCCCAAAAACAGTCGAAAGATCTTCCAGCCCGTGACTGCACATATGAGATTTGATCTCTTTTATCTCATGCATCCATTTTCCAGAGCAGTTTTTGAATTAGTTTTCAGTCATTGGGAGCGAATAGGTGATTGTGAGAAAACTGCGCGGGGATCAAGAATTTTGATTGGAATATTTTCGTTTTGAGGGTTTTGTGATTTTGGTTTGTCTATTTGATATTCTGTTTCTGTTCTAGAAACATGAATGATATTTTAAAGATCTCACTTTGCTCTGCACTGAATTATTATGTGTTTGTTTATACATTATCAAAAATATATCTCGTGAAAACTTGTCAACTTGATCAAGAATGCAGTAGGCAGTATCCAATCCGTATGGCGTATCTTTTCACATTTTAGTCAATTACTAGTAATATTTTACGTTTTATTTGTGTGAAATGCACAATTTTTCCACAATGAGCAGATTAGAAATTTGTTCTGAAAATTATTGTACATAAAGAAGAAACAATGTATTTTGTAATACAACTTGCGTTAAAATATTATTTTTTATTTTTAGCAGTTATTTTGTATCTTAAAAAGAAGGTGTTAAATAAATGAATCAAGTTATATATGAGAAAAAATAAATGGGTGTATAAAATAGAGAATGAGGAAGAAAATTAGTGAATGAATGAAGAAATAAGTGACTTAAAGGTAAAGGAATGTAAATGAATTAATAAATGAATAAATATGCATGTGATTTAATAAATGAATGAATAATTGAACGAAATGAGTTAGTTCGCTTTGCTCCATCCACTTTACCCTGCGTTCCCTTGAAAAATTGCAATGAAATTTAAAATTAAAACATACCTAATATGAACTAAAGTACGGCACTAGACAGCAGTAGATCTCAATTAATACTTAAAATGATTATTATAAGAACTTTATCATTTTATAATAGCAAGAAATATTTTGGATAAACCAATAAAATTACAAAATCTATATCAAATTTTGAAAAAAACTTGTACTTTTTTTTTTCCGGCTGATCTTAAAAGCTACATATTTATTTTTTGACTGGAATCAGCTATATCAGCGGTCGGCAACCCGTCGATCTCGAGCCCATTTTGAGTCGATCGCGGCAATATTTTGAACCTTGCTTTTCCGTCCGAGTAGGATTAATGAACTTTAGTTTTCAAAGCAAAATTAGGTTTAACGTCTTAATGAAAAATTATTTGGAAATTTTCCAATGTTTTTATGATTACTGGAATTTTTATATTCACTTTTTTCGTGTCTGAAATCATATTTTGATGTGAGTTAACACAACATTATTTTAGAAATTTAAAGTAACTATTTAATAAGTATCAGAATAGTTTTGGTAAAGCGTTCACACCGCAATTTAAAGTCAACACCCTCCCAAACTAACAGTGTATGCAACACATCCGCTTAAGCCTATAATGCATGGTTTGCTCCCCCCCCCCCTCACACAGTCGATCTGGTGCTCACACCAAACTTGGAAAGTAGTAGATCTTCAATCAATTTAGGTTGCCGACTGCTGAGCCATATGTTTAGGAACTCAGTAAAAATATTACAAGATAGCTGGCGCTCCAAACTGAAAATGTTTTACCATTTCACTTTGCCCCGCTATTTCACTTTACTCCACATTTCCCTATATAAATAGAGACATAACTAGGATTTTTTTTCTTCAAGAAATGAAAACACTCCTTCAAATTTAGAGGAATGGAATTTTAGCCCTTCACTTCATGGTGTGCCTGATCTGGCACAAACCAAATAAACCCTCATATATTCCTATGATTTTTAAATGCAGTTAAACTGAGCTTTGTGCCCCTTCTGGAACATTGCTATAACAGTTTAGTTTGATTTTTATCCATTAGTTAGTTGCACTAGTCTAGGTATTACAGTTCTTGCTTTTGAAAAATAGAATGTCTGCATTACAATAAGAAGTGTGTTTAATCGTTATTTCCTTTGTTCTAAAAATGTTTAGATATAAATGCTGTACTTAATGGTAAAAGTTGTTGGTTCTACTTATCTGTACCTCAGAACCAGACTAACGTAAGTCCATTTTCGTCATTTTTCAGTAGAGGGGAAAAACGATGTATTCGACAATCGCTTTTCCCCTATACCGAAAAATGACGAAAATGGACTTACGTTAGTCTGGTTCTGAGGTACAGTTATGACACAAAACACATTGTACATTATTACACTTATCGGTATAAGCTTGTACTAAGTGCTCTGTGCCATACGTGGAATAAACAGTTAAAATATCATTTTTGGCACAAATTTTTAAGATTAATTTTTTTCTTCATTTTTCCTGAACTCAGGGCTATTTAAAAGGCAACATATAATTTTTTTCATGAAAATATAAAAATTCGTGCAGTGAAGGGTTAGAGGAGTGAAATATACTAAATTAGTAAAGACAACAATCGTTAAATTGCATAAAAACTTAGCTTTCTAAGAGTAAAATATGAGATCACGTCTAAAGAAGAGAAGTGTATTATTTTGACTTTTAATATTTGAAATAATTGACACTTTATGATTTAGAAAATGACAAAATATTCCTACGTGACACCTTTATAATTTCAATCGCAGTTCCCCATTTTCCCAACATTTTATTTAAAATACAAAAGATGCAAATACACTTGACTATATTTTTAAGTGTGCTTCTGATTGTGAATTAAGAGTATTAATGTACGAATTATAGGATAAATATGAATTTTGCTCATATTTTCATAAAAATACTATGCAAATATGACGCAAAAAAAAGTTCATTGTGTTACGAGTTGTGGCATGTAATTTAAAAATTAAAGCTTTACTCAACGCATGGTTATATTTATTTTTTAACTTTTAAGTGTCCCTCTATGGACTCAGTATCTACTTACGACTGACCTGTTTCAATGATGATATTTGACATGTTTATGTCAAATATTATTGTTTTTAAAAGGATCGATTCTGTCAGATATCCAGCCACCAAAGAAGATAACATAAAACTCTCCATTACTAATTCCCTACGTTGGTGATAAATAATTTAATCTATTATTTCTGTATCTATTTGTTTTCAAAAAGTCTGCTGATTTTCTTTTCCTTCGGGTGTTTCTTTTCTAAATGCCTTGTAGTTCCCGACGGATCACCATCTCAAATTCTAACAAAAATCTTGAGACATTTTATTGCTAATCTCTTGAGGCACACGGGATAAACACTTAACATTTTTACTGAGTTCTTCTTTAATGTGCCTAAAGAAACATAGTTAGAAAGCAGTAATGAGAAAAATTTCTAAAGCAATTCTTTTTGATTGGGTAATTGTTATTTTAAATAATTAAAGACATCCCAAAGGTGGCCGTCATAAATGCCCAAATGTAACTTACTTTCAAAGCTGAGTTTATTGGCAGTTGTCTATAATTGGACGAGGAGCGTAATTAGGAGCAACAGCCTCAGAATTTGTTGCTCTAGGCCATTTATTCTTTCCGAAATTAAAAAAAAAATTAACACTATTTTTAAGATTTTTTAACTGAATAGCTCTTAAGACTACAGTGCTCTTTTATATATTTTTGTTATAAGTTTAAACTTTACTTAACATAGTAAATAATATAATATAGAGTATATACAGTATTAACAGAGTAAATGTTGAAATCGGCATTTTCAAACAGAACTTTTTGACGAAAGGTATCTTCTCTTAAGGCTACCATTATTTTTATTATTATTATTCAACCAGTTAGTGGAAGGTCACTGAATCAGTTGGATGAAAAAATAAATGAAAAAATAATGGATTCAAACGAAGTCCCTATTTTTTATTTGTTTATTTTTTGCTATATGTTTTTGTTCCTTTCAAACGAAGCCACCCTGCCTCAAAAGATAAAATTTATTTAATGTTTCTGTTGGCGCCAGAAATTTCATGAATGGAATATGTGACAGAAGCGAAAATACATAGAAATAACTCAACAATGTGGGGAAGAACATCTTAAACTTCAACACCACCTAGTTTGTTGCAAACTAATGCAGGAAATATATTTCTACATAAACAGTTTTTTGCAGAATCCGTCTCACATTGATAATATGGCATCTTCTACTCCTTATTTCCCACAAGCTTGGTACCAATTTTTGTGGTTCTTTCCAATTTCGTAGACTTTTAACCTTTAATTTCTATCATTTTTGATTTTTTTAAATGGTTTTTCCAATTGATAAACGCAAATGGCAAAGCTATCTCTCACACAAATGATATTTTTGTCTTCATTTCCCACCAGAAAGATTCCTTCACTGTTAAAAATTCAGGAAACTTTTATCGTAAATATTACTGTAAAATGTTGCATTTACAGTAACGAAAATATTTACAGTAAATTGTACCATAAAAAAGAAACGATTACAGCGCCAGTTGATAAACCACGTGACTTACTGAGCGAAGCACGTAATACTCAATTTCTGTTCGCCATGTGTGGTCTATTCGGTGCAGTGGATAGAGAAGCGAAGTGCGATAACTGCGTCTTGGGTTCGATCCCGGCTGCTTGCATTTTATAACTCTACTTTTCTCTACCGTAAAATTTTACAGTAAAATTGGATTTTACGGTGAAAGTTACTGGCAACATGGATGCCAGTAACTTTTACCGTAAAATTTCAGAAATTTTTTTAACAGTGTTGTCATTCCAAAACGTATGTAGGGTCATTTTGGGTTAAAGGAAACATGAGGTAAATGGAAACAAAATCAATTACTAAACTTGTAGTAGTTTTGGAAACTAAACTGTTGATGAGTGAAGACTCCGTTAAAAAAAAAGACATTCTAACCAGGGAATAATGGAGAAAGTTTAAATAGATAGCAATCGAAGGAGCATATTGATACATTTTTTGACGCTAAAAGTTTTTGTCTTCGTGACTACGTTATCGTAGCAAAAGGTCTAAAATTTTAAAGAAATGTTATGAAAAGCACCAAATTTAAAGACTTGGCTGGAAATTGAAAGGCTAAGGTACAAGTAAACATTATCTTATCGCTAACAAACGATCAAAAAATTCAATTATTCATACCCAGCTAATTTCAGAGATTAGTTTTGGACATACTGCATATAATTTTATGTAACAATTCATCCAAAAAGAAAAACTGAAATTGAAACATTGAAATTATGTTCCTCTTCACCTCAACTGACCATATTCAATGTTTATTTACTGTTTTTTTTTATTTATAGACGTAAACTACAGCTTGATCAAGGCATTTACAATCTACGCAGTTTTCAATTCGCTTTATTAAGCTTGACGTACCTTTTTGTACGAATGAACGGCTTTTCTGTACAATCTTACTTATAACTTCCTTAATCACAGAAATTTCTTCGTTCTCAAGACACGACTTAACTCTAGCTTAAAATTATAATTATGATGAAAAATATACATCTTCATTATCTTAATGATCTCAACTCCCTTATTTAGGCCAACGATTTCTTTTCAAGATTTTTGCAATGACTTCACATCAGCTCCATATCTGCCCGAAAACCGACCGAAACCGAAGGCAAAAACCGAAAATCCGGGTACTTTCCATTTCCTTTACATTCAAAGTACCCGGATTTTTGGTTTCGGTCAGTTTTCTGCTGATATGGAGCCAGGCCCTAAGAGATGAAAGATTTTACTACTTGATAATACTGTCTTCAGGGGAACATAAATACAGAGGCGTGGTGCTCCAAGTTCGGATTGCTCTAACCAGGGAATTCATATCTGGAGACATGGTTTATGAGACAAAAAATTATTTGCCCTCGTTTTGCTTGTTGTCGTGTTAAACGGTCTTAAAGTGTGAAGAATTTCTTTTAAAAAACGTCAAATTTGAAGATTTGGCTTCAAATTGATCTCGCAATTTCAGTCGTCATATGTATTTCATCTATTTATAAATTGTATGAAAGAAGTCTGCTTTTACTCACTGAAACTCGCTCAATTTGAGACTTTTGTTAACAATTTTGGTAGACTTTAAAACCCCATATTTCGATAACTGGGTCGCGAGGGCACATTATTTATGTGTCCAGAAAAACGTGTTACGATTATTTTTTAATTACTACGTATTAAAACTTTAATTGCATTGTTGCACTCTCGTATATTTTCCATGGGCGCCGGCAGAATCATTCGTAGGGGATACTCCCGAACAAAAAAAAAACTTTTTAATTAAAGGAATGAGTAAAAAAAATTGTTTTCTTAAATATGAGCAAAAAAAATTGTTTTCTTAAATATGAGCAAAAAAAATTTTTTTTACTTAAAAATGTGCAAAAAAAGTTTTTTTTAATAACTTTTTTTTTACTTTACTTTTATTACAAGTGCACCCCCTACCAGCACCCATGATTGCTGTCCTTGTAAGAATTTACAGCTCTACTTAATAAAAACAATTTAATACGAAATCCAGTGAAGAAGAAAAACCGATTGACTTAACGGAACATAAAAACTTATAGTAAGTTACATCATCCCCCCCCCCCCCCATTATCTATTTGTTAGCATCATTTACTTTTATTACAAAAGCAAGAAGTAGCAAAAAGAACTACTGCTGAGAAGTCACAAAATTCAAAAGCGTCCATAAAAAGTAGAACGTTTAGCATAATAATATGCAAAATATGAGAGTAGAAAAAGAAAAATGACATTTCTTTTACAATTTCAGATCATTTGCGCTTCAGGATATTTTGGCATTTTTTTCTTGTGAAATAAATCTCCATTAAGAAGGCTTATGCAAATTTTGATTCCATTCTTGACATTTTTCATCCGAATTGAGTAAAAAATGTCACTTGCATAACAAGAAGTGTTTAAAAGAAAGCGACAGAACACGAAAAAAAACCTTCAGAAAACTTTTATTTGAAGCGCATTACAATAGTAACGGGAAAATTTGAAAAATCGAAATGTTACTTAATTGTTGCTTAAAACATAAACTGTTTAATACAGTGAAGGGGGGTACGATTTCAGTTTTCGATTTAACCTACATAAAATATTATTTGGATTTATGGTTTTTTTTCTTTGAAATACCAAGTCTGTTTCTGCATTCAGTGATAGATGTAACAGAGTTGATTAATAGTGGAAAAATATAAATCAATACATATGAAAGAAAATGTGATTATAAAATGTATAAAAATGTCTGTTTGATCATGTGAAAAGAACTGTTTCGTTCACTGAAGTTTTATTTTTCTGCTCTTCTTTAATTTCCAAATGACAACGAATTTTTAACCTGACCCGCATTTCATGTTTTCAAAAATATATTCTAAAAATATATAATTAAGCGGAAAACTTTAAACCGTGATTATAAGGAATTAGGCAGCATTATTTTGGGGAAAGGATGAGCAACGGAAACTATTCATTAGACATCTAATTAGACGACATTTTTAAACACGCAGATAACTTTTAAAATGACATAAACAAATTTAAAAAGGTGCATTTATTCGTAAATTAACGGAATCGTTAATTATAAGGCAGCAAATATTAAGAAAAAAAAGTGTATGAAACACACAGAAAAAAGTAAGAAATTTACCTAAGTCCATCAATTAAAAAATCGTTTGCATCTCATTAATACTGTTATTTGCATAAATATACCAGTCACTTATGTCAGAAAAATAAACTCTTCAAAAAAATTATCATTTACATCATGGTTTAAAACTCTTGGTGTAGTTCAATTATAGTTTCTTGGATATGCCATTATTTTGTAACTTTAATCCTGAAAAATACTCTTAACTATTTCTGCATCCTATATTTTTTTAACCACGCGTAAAAACATTGCATTTTTGATAATACTCATAGTCACTTTTTTAAGATACATATAATTTCACTTCTAGTACTTCAACACAAAAAAAGTTTATTAGACTGAAAAAGTGTCTAAGCATGAAACTTTCTTTGGCGCAAAATGACGAAAAAGCTCCAAACTTTCATAATATGCAGAAAATGCAACTAAAAAAATATTACAAGCTTTAAGATGTCTTCTCATTAACGTGCGGCCACATATTCCATTAAACAGCTAAGAAAGAGCAGTTCTTTTAAATAACAAGGAGATCGCCGTTTTTTAGGTTGCTCCGTCAACAGCTGGTAATGAAATAAGCTGTTGTATGAAACCCAGCTTGTGGTATGTTGTTTTTTAAGAACAACACAATTTACGGGCACCGGAAAAAGGAAGTAAACATTAATGCGCGTAGCTATACACATTCATATTTATCTCATTTTTCTTTCAGACATGAATACAGAAGCCTGCTTATTCCTTTTACAATGTCTGAATTATTACCTATTATTTACTGTGTCTGAGTTGTGATAAATTTTGATCGGGATAACTCTGTACGCTACTCTACAGCATAAATTTAAATGATTTAAATTTGACCAGTTACGGGCACCGTAAAAAAGAAGTAAACATAAATGCGCGTAGCTATACATATTCATATTTATCCCATTTTTCTTTCAGACATGAATACAGAAGCCTGCTTATTCCTTTTACAATGTCTGAATTATTACCTATTAATTGCTGTGTCTGGGTTGTTGTGATAAATTTTGATCGGGATAACTCCGTACGCTACTCTATAGCATAAATTTAAATGATTTGAATTTGACCAGTTACGGGCACCGGAAAAAAGAAGTAAACATAAATGCGCGTAGCTATACATATTCATATTTATCCCATTTTTCTTTCAGACATGAATGCAGAAGCCTGCTTATTCCTTTTACAATGCCTGAATTATTACCTATTATTTACTGTGTCTGAGTTGTGATAAATTTTGATTGGGATAACTCTGTACGCTACTCTATGGCATAAATTTAAATGATTTGAATTTGACTAGTTAGGGTATATTGAAGTATGCTTATTCCTTTTACAATGTCTGAATTTTTCCTATTAATTACTGTGTCTGAGTAGTTGGGATACATTTTGATCGGGATAACTCCGTACGCTACTCTATTGCATAAATTTAAATGATTTGAATTTGAGGGTGTATTGAGGTATGCTTATTCCTTTTACAATGTCTGAATTATTGCCTATTAATTACTGTGTCTGGGTTGTTGTGATAAATTTGATCGGGATAACTCCGTACGCTACTCTATAGCATACAATGATTTGAATGTGACTAGTAAGGGTCTATTGAGTTAAATGAAGAAGAAATTTATGTCTGTGACATTACAATGTCTGAGTTATCATACTACCTTTTGATCGTACTCTGGCGCAAAATTTAAATGATTTGAAGTTCAGTAGTTTGGATCCGCTGGGGTAATTAAAGATAACATTTCTATTTGTGAATTATTGCCTATTCCTACATTCCTATTTTATTCTACCGTGCTAATCACAAAAGTGGTATCTACACTTTTTAACAAAATTGAGTTATCACCACTAGGTGTCTCTTTGAGACGTATTTTACCTAAATACAATATTATATGGTCATTTGAGAACGGGAAATATTTTTTTAAACATTCTGAAAAGTATCACCTGAATCAAATACATCGTGACGCAAAACGTAATAGAGAGTTTTTTCTCGGTTTCAGCTCGATTGCTGATACGACTTTTGCGCTTAGCATGGCAGTATTGTTGTAGTAGAGAAAATATCAACTTAAAATCGGCACAAATAGGCAGAGATACTGCATACACGTATTTCGGCGTAACAAGGAACGCCTTTATATATGCAAAAAAATGTTGAGCTTATGGATGCACAGACAGCTTTTGTCGGATGTCTGTGCATCCATAAGCTTAACATTCTTTTGCATTGATAAAGGCTTTCCTTGTAACGCCGAAACACGTGTCTGCAGTATCTCTGCTCATTTGTGCTTATTTTACGTTGATATTTTCTCTACTACATCAATAGCACAAAGGTATTTGTTAACTTTATGGCAGTATTGTGTTTGGGATATGATAAACTTTGAACGGGAAAACTTCATATAGCATAAATTTAAATGATTTTAAATTGGTTAGTTAGGGTCCATTTGTATAAATGAACATAAAACTTCAATACTTGAATTATTATATGCTCTTTACAACGTCTGAGTTATTGAGATAAATTTTGATCGGGAAAACTTCATACGCTACTCTATAGCTTAAATTTAAATGAATTGAAGTTAACTTAGAAGATTAGATAGTGTCCATTTGTGTAATTGAAGATAAATTTCAATATCTGAATTATCACCTATTCCTTACCGTGTTTGGGTAGTTATGGAAAACTTTATACGCTACTGTATGGCAAAAATTTAAATGTTTTGAAGCTTATTAGTTTGGATAAACTGGGGTAAATGGAGATAAAATTTTAATGTCTGAATTATTACCTATTCCTTACAATGTCTGAAATATTACGATAAAGCTTGATCGGAAAATTTCATACATTTCTCTATGACATAAATTTAAAATATTTGAAGTTTATTAGTTAGGGTCCGTTGGGGTAAGTGAAGATAAAATTTCAATGTCTGAGTTATTACCTACTCCTTACAATGTCTGGACTATTATCAGTAGCGTACATAGCGCCCCCACAGCCTCCGTGGCGCAGGGGGGGCGGCAAGAGGTTTGAGGGCGCACGATCCAGAAAAATAGCAATATGAGTTACACGAGGAAAATATTTTTTACTAGCTGACCCGGCGAACTCTGTTCCGCCTTAAAGGCAATAAATAAGCAAATTTTTGAATTTATTAAGTTTTTTTATTAGGAAATACAAAAAAAAAATTAAGTACCTACATTAATCATCCATTATTGTTTCTGTATTTACAACCTATTTTACTACGCTCCAGAAGCTGTCAGAACATGTGCTTTATGTTGCCCGGCGACAGAGGCTCAAAAAAGGCTTAGTTAAAAAGATAATTTTTCGGACTGCTTATCAACTGACTGCTTCATCCATAAATTCATCCAAACAAACGTTTGTATATATAATAGTAGTAAGAAGAACAGCCCCTTAAATGCAGTCCAAGAGCTATCCCACCAAGCGCTTTCCACCTCTCAGCCTCAGAGGCGTAAAAACTCTTAAGTGACAATCGTTTCTGACAGCTTATCACATATAAATTTCAAGGCTTAGCCAAGAATACAGAAAGGCTGGTAGCTAAATAGATAATTTGCAATAAAAAAAATATTGCGGTCCTAAATTGAGATAAAAACTATCCTATCATTTAAGTTGGACCAATTTGAAACTGCGTGCAAAATTTGGTTAAAATCGGTTCAGTAGCTGAGGAGTCCATTGGCCACAAACACAGGGACACGTAATTTTTATATATTAAGATGTTTTAATACGGGGTTCTGGCGCACTTAAAAATCTTGCGGGAGAGCGCACCTAAGTCTATGTACGCTACTGATTATTATGATACATTGTGATAGAGAAAACTTCTGACGCTAATCTATTTCGTAAGTTTAAATGAATTGAAGTCTATTACTTAGGGTCCGTTGGGATAAATGAAAATAAAAGTTCAATTTTTCAGTTTTAAATCTTTCCCGAGCTCTTAGATGAATTGAGATAAAAGATTTTGCTCTCCCTGAGACGAACAGGAGAATTGAAAATTTTTACTTTACGTGACTATTTGTTGGCGAAGGAAGTCCTGTTTTTTTTTTCGTGACAATTTTTCATCGCTCGAAGTGAAAATATTTTTCAACCTATTTTCAGTTAACTCAAGTTTTAATTGGACTTTTAAACTTCAATAGTTATTTATTTCCTTTAGAGTTGGTGAACAGTGAACTTTATTTGTGGTGAAGCTGGTGGAGATATAGTTGATAATCTTCTGAACTGTAAATTGCGTAATAGTACTAGAACTACTTTCAAGTAAAATTTAATTAGTTTGTCCTGTTGTTCGCCTCTTATTCTTTCAGATCTCGTGAAGAATACTTCACACACTCCAGGGTCCCCTTGTACCTACCAAAACTCGTGGTTCAACCGGGATGGGGCCCTGAAGAGCACTTTGTTCTTTTTGATCCAGACCAAGGGCCGAGTGAACCTGTCTGGTCGAGTACCCCCAGTGGTATCGTTTCACTTGGAGGACTTTGTAACCATGACTCTTATTTAACGTCACCCAGCCACCATCAGCAACGACAGTGGATCTTTGATCGGCTGGGATCGAACCCGGGATCCTCCGGTCATGAGTTGACGCCTTACTGATCGGGCTACCACGGCCCCTTGAAGAGTACTGAGAGTCTTACTGTTTTTCGTAATTTCCTTCGTCGTTTGAATCTTTGAATGCTTTAATGTTTTGTTGATGCTCAAGAGCTGATATCCTCAGATGTAAGAAAAGTAAGACATGAGAAACAAGCAAACGAAGAAAACAAAACCGGACCCGCAGAAAACAAGACGCAAAAAAAAAAAAATAAATAAATAAAAATCTGACGAAATTCAAATAAACCAAACAAGCTACAACTTTTGAGAAGAAATTGCTTGAAAATCTATGAATCGAAAGGATGAATCTTCGGAAGAAGAAGAAATGGATGAACGTGGTATTCTATTCCAAATTTTAGACAGTAAGGATTTTGTACGCATATATGAAAACGAGCCTTCCAGATAATTTGAAAAATATATCAAAACGTCGAAAAATATGATTGGATAAAATGCACTGCTCGACATTGAAAATGCAACACCAAGAAGGAGTGGTCAGAAATTCATGCAAATTTTACCGTAGACGCACGTCACTGAGTTATGCAAATGATATGAAATGCGCAGCTCTCCGACGCACGTGAAGTAAGATGTAAGAGAATGAAGTTGAAAAGTGGGCTATGTTCATGTTGGTTTTTCTGCCAGACTAATTATCGGAGAAATTTGGTTTTTGTCTCGAAGGATACGTGTGATAGGAGGAAATGCCACGCCGTCCTCCACGAAGACACTTCCAGCATATAGACGACTTTACAAGGGGTATGGTGATCGGACTGAGAAGAGGAGGTTGGTCCATACGTCAAATTGCAGATGATACCCACATGGATGCAAGCACTGTGCTTTGGCTGTGTCGGAGATGGTTGGAAAGAGGAAATGTAGCCACATTGAGGGGTGCAGGTGCAGCCAGAGTGACGTCAGACCGCTTGGATCGACGGATTCACCGACAAGCTGTGGCGGACCCGCAAGTCACTTGTACGTCGATTCTGCAGCACGTGCAAGGTACCCTGGATGTTCCTGTGTCGACCAGAACCATTTCCCGTCGACTGGTTGCACGTGGCCTGCAATCACGGCCCCCACTAAGAAGACTACCATTGACCTCACAGCACAGACTCCAACGTTTGGAATGGTGCCGGACCAGAGCGACATGGATGGCAGAATGGCAAACCGTAGTGTTCTTAAATGAATCCCGCTTCTGTTTGTCCAGCGATTGTCTTCGCATACGTGTGTGGCGTCGACGTGGAGAAAGATCGAATCCGGCAGTAACTATGGAACGCCCCACAGCGCGACAACGTGGCATAATGGTTTGGGGCGCTATTGCATACAATTCCGTATCACGTCTAGTTCGTATTCGGGGCACTATGACGGCCCAACGACATGTAGATAATGTACTGCGGCCGGTGGCAATCCCCTACCTTCAGGGTCTGCCAAATGCAATTTTTCAACAGGATAACGCCCGGCCTCACAGTGCTCGAATCAGCCAACATGCTCTACGAGGTGTACAGATGTTTTCCTGGCCACCATACTCTCCTGACTTGTCACCAATCGAACATGTGTGGGACGTGATTGGACGCCGTTTGCAGAACCTGTCACTGCCTCGTTCAGAGGACGAACTGTGGCAAATGGTTGAAAGGGAATGGAGTGCCATCCCTCAGGACACCATCCGCAGGCTTATTGACTCCATGCCTAGACGTGTTTCTTCGTGCATTGCTGTCCGCGGTGGTCCTACTTCTTACTGAGCCGACGCCGTCCTCGCTCTAAATTTTGCTTATTTATTTTGAAATAAATATCACTTATATTTCCATGCTGTCTCTGTCTTCTTACCAAATTTCATCAATTTCTGACCACTCCTTCTTGGTGTTGCATTTTCAATGTCGAGCAGTGTACATCGCACGCAGCATTTAGCTGCGTAAACAGTGTTCTGTATTTGAAAACAGTGTAGAATAACGAGAAAGATGACTTAAGAGGAAAAAGCAACACTTAAAACACAATATAAAGCAATGTTATTTGAATGCACATGTAATATTTTCACTAATGCATTTAATTTTCATAAATTGAAACTGATTTAATGGCGTTTTGCATTGATTTCCTATGCGGCATTTTATCTCAAGATTTGGGTAAGATGCTGAAATGCGAACGATTTCAAATTATTAATTTTTAAAATTAAAAAACTGCTTTTCAAAGCAAAAATTTTTTTTGTTAAAAATAAAACCAATGTACATTTTTATATGAAGTCAACAACTACGGCATCTTCCCTTTATCTACCGCAGTAACTGCATAGTGTACTGTACTACAACCAAAACTTAATTGTCATGAGTGCTAACGAGAGCTCAGTTTTTCCACTTCTCTTTTTTGCTATGAATTTTTACAATCAGACGGTAAGCTGCGGAGCTCATTAGTATTGGGCTCCGGAGCCCAACAGTATATCATTTCCAAACTAATGAATAATCATTTTCTTCCCGCATAATACTTCCTGTTCTTTCCTCACAGAAATGTTCCTTCATGTTACGTAACTTGGTACACAACTGACACCTTCTTTTTCTCACCGGAAGTTTAACAGTCAATAGTTTTTTTCGTTAAAGTTAAAACACAGCTACGAGAACTTCTTTATTAGCTACGAGTATAATTGCCGTTGCTTCTCGTGCAGTACCGGAACAGAAAAGCAACGGAAGCAGCAACTTGAGCAGAAACGGAACGGTGCTCCGTTGCTGCTTAATTTCTCTTATGACATTTCTTACTAATTACGAAGTTTTTTTATGATAGATGTCCTGGGGTTATTTTTAAATTATAAATACAGGGAAATCCTGCTATAACGAATGCCAACACACCAAATATCCGTCTCAGCGAAATAAATGTTCAGTCTCGATTTTACTGCTATTACGTTGCTTGAACTCCTTTACGATGAAATTTCTTTTACAACGAGCAAAAATTTTGCGGTCCTCTAAAGTTTGTTGCAACTGGATTTCGCGGTATTAGTATTATTCATAACAGATGAAAACTACTGTTTGACAGTTATTTGAGCTTCAAGGGGATTGTTCGATTTAATACTTGAAAGTCAATCAAGTCAAACAGTTATATCATCTATCTTATGTAACTAAATGTGTCCTAATGCACATTTGCTACCGAATTTCTTGTAAAAATACTTTACCAATGTTAATACACATTGCGCAACAAAATGTTGAATTCATCTTTGAGTTATGGTATATAAAGGTAATTAAAGCCGACACGTCTATATCTTTATTTAGACCATATCTATGAGCCTTCTTTATCTAACTTTTGCAAATTTTCTTATGTACTGCTTTTGTATACGACTCGATGAAAAAGTAAATTGACTCAGTTAAAGAATAACTCAGCAAAGTATAAATTAACTCGTTAATATGTTTGTGTGTGATTCGATAAAAATGAAATTAACTCGAGAATAGTAACTCGATAAAAGAGTAAATTGACTCGATAATAGTTACTCGATAAAAGAGTAAATTAACTAGGTAAAGAAATTAAATTGGTTCGAGAATAGTAACTCGCTAAAAGAGTAAATTGTCTCGATTATTGTAACTCAATAAAAGGGTAAATTGCTTCAACAAGAAAGTAAATTGACTCGATTATAGTAACTCGCTAATAGAGTGAGTTGACTCGATAATAGTTACTCGATAAAAGAGTAAATTAACTAGATAAAGTAAATTGGCTCGAGAATAGTAACTCGATAAAAGAGTAAATTGGCTCGAGAATAGTAGTTCGATAAAAGAGTAAATTGACTCGATAATTGTAACTCGCTAAAAGAATAAATTGACTCGATTACAGTAACTCAGTAAAAGGGTAAATTACCCCAACAAGAAAGTAATTTGACCCGATAATAGTAAGTCCATAAAAGAGTAAATTGACTTGATAAAAAAGTAAATTAACTCGATAAAACAATAACTTATAAAGAAGTAAACTTTTAAATATTTCGTAAGAAAAGTAACTCTATTTCCTAACTAGTTTTTCTCCGCAAGTCTTAAAACAACTTTAAGGCATGGTATACAAATGAGTTGAAATTGAAATTTGCAACTACATGCAGTCACTAAAAGCATTCTGCTCTCATCATATAATGCTTTAGAGGTGCCCTTGTTTTACTTAGCAAAGTCTTATACTTTAAACAATTGAGAGAAAAGCTGAATTTCACTCGATTCTTATAGAGTAAGACCAACACCTTAGAAGAAAGTTGTTTTGACAAATTTAAGAAATAAAGACAGCATCTGGTATGAGAAAGAGCTCTGCTACCAACGTTGCAAGCACTTAATCATAACTTCTATGAATTTCATTCTGAAATAAAAACGAAACAAAAAGTAATGGCATACGAGCCAAGATAACTTCCTTTTGAAATGTTTCATTTTCTTTCAAATAGATTCAAAAATCATTTCCCCGAGAGTCAAAAAGGGCGAATTATAAGAATTTTAATAAAGGTGCACTTGGAAAATGCATCAAATATTTTTCCCCGAGAGAACAAAAGGGCAAAATCAATAACATAGATTGAAAAATAACAATAATCCGAATGGGAAAGGAGCTTCTTTCTTTTTTTTAGTTCTAGTCTCTTTTTATTAGGTGACAGTTGAAAAGGGAAAGCCCTCAGAACGCGACAACTGCTAATTACGGAAACGCCCGACACTGTTCGGCGGGGGTTGCTTCAATAGTTTTTTTTTTTTCTTATTTTTTTTTACACCGTGTGATGAGTCTTGCTGACGTTTGTATGAAGTATAACTAAACTGTTATCCAAGAAGCTTTTTTGTTTCGTCCTTTGTTTGCCTTTTATTACTGACACTAGATGAATAGTGTGATCGATAGCTTGAAACAACCGATGATTATTCCGATGACGAGACTTTTTCTTTTTTTCCCTTTTTTATCTTAGTGGCGGAAATCGGTTGCAGGGATCTGAACTATCTGTAATGTGAAGTATAAAAGTGATATCCATAGTTTGCTTTGCTTTCAATGTCCATTAATGACCATCAATTAATTTAAGTACCCGGTTGTTAAAATTAAAGTTACCCTCTTCAGGGGTCATCCACAAATGATGTCACCACAGACGCCGGCAGAATCATACGCAGTTGAGTGTACCCGAACTAAAAAAAAATGTTTTCAAAAAGCAGAAAAAGTACTTTTTACCTAAAACATTAGCAAGAAATTATTTTTACTACAAAATCACCAGAAATTTTTTTTACTGAAAATACTCGATTTTTTTTTACTAGAAATCATGGAATAAAAAATTTACTTTAAAAAATGAGCAAAAAGTTATTTTTGCCAAAATCTCACAATTGTTTTTTTTTTACTGAAAATATTAGCAGAACAATCCTGAAAAAAAATTATTTTTCAAAAGCAAGGGGGTGCCCATGGATGTCACGCCTTAAGGGAGAAAGGGTCTTCCGTGAAGTTGCGACAATTTGTGACTAAGGGGAGGGAGAGGATAACCAGAAGTGTGACATCGACATTTATATTATAATAGGATTGAAAATAGCAAGAAATGTGACAAGGAGAGGGGGGGGGGTAGTAATTCTATTTTCACAAATGAATAATTTTTACACTTTATATTTGCCCATTTGTATAGTTGCACTTTATTCTCGTAATTTTAAACTTTGGCTTTTAATTTTCATATATTTGACTATAAAGAACCTTATGTATCAAAATATGAAATACCAGCTTCCTGAAAAAAAAATTCTCGTATTTAAAAAAAATAATAATTTGTACTTGTGAGACTCGCTACACATACAAATTATTCTTCTTCAAGTCTAACAAGGTTTCTTGATAGTTGATATGTCATATATTATGATAGATAATGGCTTCTTATATTCGAATGTATCAAAATTCAATGCCAAAGCTTAAAATTCCGAAAGCAAAATGTAATTAAAGTTCGTTCACGAGAGAGACAGACTGGAAAAAGTAAACGAACAGGTTGCCAAAAGGTTTACTGCTTTTGCTACTTTTGGGGATTTCCTCTCGAAGAAAAAAAAAGTTAAGGTTATCACACTTTCAGTATAGTTTGTTGAACTAGGTTATTTAGATATCACAGCCAGTAATACTCTGCGTATGAGTTACATAATTTAAAAAATATTTAAATAAACATCAGAGCTTGGTTGTTATTAAGACCTAAATACGGCAGCTTTTTCCACTTACTAACTTAAAATATCAAAAAGTTTCATTTCTGGTGAAAATTTGTATTGTAATTGAAATTGCCTCGGAAAACATTAAGCTTTCATTTAACAACAAGTAATTCAAATGCGAAATCATTGTAAAGGCATTTAAGTAGAGAAGTAATAGGCAATGGTACTTGTGGAACAATGCGAGCAATTTTGTTGCTTCAACAAACATGCAACAACCAATAAAAACAACAAATGCTCAGTGTACTTAACGTTTTAAGTTATTTGACCTACTACTTAACTAGGTAATGGATTTAGATTTTTAACAAAACTAAAACGAAATGATTTAATTCAATTGCAGCAACATTAGCAAATGATTCATCAACATTTTTTCAACCAGAGGAAAAAGAATCATTCTGCTAGAAGCAGTTAGGGGGAAAAAATACCTTGAATTGGGCCAAAGAAAATTGAAAGTGAAATCTTTTTTCCTTTAAGTAGGTTGGAATTGAGTAAAACATAGAGTACAGGAACAAAAGTAAATGCAAACGAGAACTTTCTTGGATTCCATAAGCACTTAGTTTTCTTTGCTACAACTAAAAAATAAGCCACTTCCCATTAAAATCTTATTTACTTTAAAAGTTACTTGCTTTTGTAAGGCAACATGTTCCGATGCTTTGTCATGGTCTTATTTATTTCAGTGTATTGAAATGAAAGTCAAAGGTCTCTTTCATTAACTAGTTGTGATTCCTTTATACTTACAGAAAACTTCTTCCACGCAATTGTTCATTAATACTACTTTAATTAATTTGAAAACATTTTTTAGTCAACAAATACACAAAATAAATTTTTTCCCACCCTTTATTTATCCAGTTCTGTCAGTTTTTCATGGGTTTTTGACCTGATTGAGAGGGATTCGTACCAAATCGCTTTGTGGCTTGGTAGTTTAGACCAGTAGTGCCCAACCGTTTGTAGCGGAGGGCCACAACTCATTTAGATGAAGTTATTTATTTTTCCAGATAACATGCAAAAATGCGGAAAAAAAGGAAAATTACAAACTAAAAATTGTTGCCGTCATTTCTACATGCGTATTTAACCCATAGAGTAATTCAGGCTTACACGCCCCGTCAGGTTAAATACCCCAGTTATTGGTTTTCTTGACTACACTTACATAATGCATTGGTAATTATGCTTTTAGAGGTACCGGCTAGCAAAGAAGTGTCTGGAATAATATACAGTAATTCTTTACTGATTTTGACCAACAATTACGATTTTAAATTAAACCTAAGTGAAGTATACATTAAAAACAGTAAATATAAAAAAAGGATACAAAATCTCATTTTCTTAACTTAAAGTGAATTTTAACTTTTAGTATGTGTGTTACTCATATAATGATTTGCATTAATTTAGCTAACTACTGCCACTTTTCTCAATTATAATAAGTTTTATAATGTCATTTTAAGTGGAGTCTGGAGCATGTATAACGGTGAAGTGAGGCGAATTGCCTGGCTGTCAAAGTAATGTGCCTCAAAGTGAGAATTTCGTTATTTGATATTAAATAATTTATTTCATATGTTAGTACTGCTCGATTTAACACAGCATCTAGACCTACATTAAGACAAGTATTAGACATTATTTTCCCCCTTTTCATTAGCACAGCAATTTTTATGAATATTTCCGCTTAGCTGGAATGTAGTACCCTGACTTACTATACGAAGTTTCCATCCGTCTTTTAGAAACCAATTTGTGACCATTGGTTCTAAATTTGCTACAACAATTCTTAATACCGAATAAAGGTAATTAATTGTCCTGGGAGGTTCCAGAACATAGTTTTGATTCGTAACGTTAAACAGAACGACGGGACACATGGATCTGTTTAGCGGACTACATATAGCCAACGGGCCGTAAGTTGACAGCACTACACGAAAAAAAAATCAAATAATTAACACGAAATCCACTTGAAAATCCGTGGACTGAGCTAGTTTTGATATTAAACGCCTCATATCTTTAAAAAAAATCTGCAGCGTGTGAAGTTATCAAACAATGAAGATCTTTGTTCTTTGTAATTTCTAGAGAAAAAATTTAAAAATTCAAAACAATTGTGAAGGAAGATAGCTTACCGATAACTTAAGCGAGTAAGAAAATTCGTTCAAATCAACTTCCAGTTCAACCGCAACTCTCCAGTCACCTATCAACATCTGTCAATGCCTATTTCTGAAAGGTAGTCGAATGAAAAGTTGGAGCTGCGGTTGAAATGGCAGTTGGGTTGAACAAATTTTAATATGTGTGATACCTGCTTTACACAACTCAAAAATCAACCGCAGCATCTACTCTCCAGTCGATTTCGGCAAAAAACATAATTAAAGGGGCAAGTGGATAAAGGTTGAAATGTGACAATTTTGGAAAAACATACATGGATGAAGGTGATAAGGAAATTTTTTTTTTAAAGCTTTTTCTAGAAATTTAAAAATGATGATTTGGAAAAACATATCATGGATGAAGGTGATAAGGAAAATTTTTTTTTAAAGCTTTTTCTAGAAATTTAAAAAATTGTCACATATCACCTTTATTCACTTCTCCCTTCAATTGTGTCTTTGAGTTAACACAATTGAACCCACACTAATTTGAATTTGCGTAAATCGGCGAAATTCAAATGTCATATATCACCTTTATCCAGTTGCCCCTTCAATTGTACTATGTTATTTCTGGCAGTAGTTGAATGAAAAGTTGAAGTTGTGGTTGAATTGGGACTTGCGTTAAAGGAATTTTCCTATGTGTGCTACCTGATTATCGCAGATCAACTAGAAATCCTTTTACGCATGACCAGTCGAACGCAATCTACCAGTTGGTCGTCCTCACTCTTGCAAAAATGAGTTTCGATCATTTTTTTTTCACTAAATTGGAAACTAATCTAATAAATGCATTCCAAATGCCATTAGGTCAGTATTGCATTTAAGACTTCATCAAACTTCATTTCCCGAAGTGCTTTTAGATTCCAAAATATTTTCAAAAACTAAAAATGTCGTTTTGTAATATAATTACTTTGTTGGAGAGTTTTAAAAGGGCAAAACATGAATTTAATTACCAAAGAATTTTATTAAACGTAAAGTAAGAACCTTGTGAAGTTCAACGAATTTTCTCTCCTTCAAGCTAAAAATTTTTCAGAAACTAGTAATTAGTAAGAATTTTCAAAAGTGAAAGCTAGGAAAAAAAAACTTTACGTTATCTAATTTATTACATCAAATAAGCTTTGTTTGGTGATAGATTGAATATCAAAATTTCATACAGATAAAATAACGTTGTTAATTAGTCCTTGTATCGTTTCGGTCATCATCATACGAACTATATATTTCTGATTACCAATATAATCAGCAAGAGAATAGCAGGTAGTTTTCATATTATCCAAAGTAAAGTTGTTCAACACTGCGATATGAACTAATATTGTCTATTTCTCAATATAAACAGCAAAATATAGTTTGGGCAGAATAAGCGACGAAGTGAAATACTTAATTTTTCGTGCCTGCTTCAAAATGAACAAATTGGAAATTTGTTCTGAAAATTATTGTACATAAGAAGAAATAATGCACACATTTTGTAATACAACTATTGTTGAACTATTATTTTTCATTTTTGGTAGTTATTTTGTGCCTTCAAAAAAGAGGAAGAAAATTTTCACTTCAAAAAGCCATGGGGTGAAAGGATAAAATTAAATATTTTTGTAATGAAATATTTTCTATTTGATGATTAACAATATATGTCATGAAGTGAATGTCTTAATAAACGAATAGATGAATAGTTTAAAAAAAAATAAATGAATAAATAAATTAGAAAATTAAAGAATTGATTCATTAATAAATGAGAAAAACAAATAGAATCAATAAGAAAAAGAGCGAATGAAGGAATAAATAAGTGAATTAATAAGTTTAGTAAGTGAATTGATAAATGAAAAAAAACGTATGTGATTCAATAAATAAATGAATAAGTAAACGAAATGAACGATTTGCCCCAACCACTTCGCTCCTCGTGCACTTGATAAGCATGCCTAATATAAACTAAATAGGTACCGCACTGAACATCACTAAATCGCAATTAATACTTAAGATGATAATTATAAGAACTAGAATCATTTTAATAAAACAAGAAATATTTAGATAAAATGCGTATATTACAATATGTGTTTTAAATTTTGAAAATGACTTGTATTATTTTTCTCGTTAATCCTTACATTTATTTATTTTTTAACTCGAATCAACTATATGATTAGGAATTTAGTTAAAATATTTCTAGATCGGTAGCGCTGCAAACTAGGAAAATATTCCACGATTTTACTTTAGCCCCAACATTCCTCCACTTTTAATACTATTAGCCAAGGATACGCAGACGCGCAGCTGGTCAAGTTTTGACCACGAACTATATTAGTTGGTACTATTTCGTAACTCTTAATTATCTTTTTTCTGCTTGTGAATGATATTTTAGGATTTTGATACAGTTTTTACAAATCACAAATCATTCTTCAAAATATCTTTAATTCTGTAGCCTTCAGAGCGCGATTTTTCATACAATCATTCATGATGAAAAAATTTGAACTTGGGATTCAGTTTTTGGAAAACGGTAAGCCTTTCGTAGAAGAGCAACACGCTGAAGATTAGGTTTTGTTTACTTAAACGGGATGAATACAAAAAGAAAAAACCCTAATACATTTTGAAAACACTCTCTTGAAACGCTGGCATATTAAATCTGGAGCTTACATGGAGTTGAATACTCTAAGTAGTATTTATATAAGTTGAGCAAAAGAAAATTGTTTTCACTGCATATTTCGAACATTTTTCAAAAAGATTATTCGCACTTTTAATAATATTTTTTTCTGATTTATGAGAAAAGTGTTTTCTTTCTTTTCTTTCTTTTTTCCATTCTTTTTTCTTTCCTTTCCTTTTTATTCTTTTTCTTTACTGTTTTTTTTTGATAGAAAAGCATTTTTTTAAACATTAAAATGAGCTTCACAACTACACTGATAAAAATTATTAGCATGAGTCACTTTGAAAAATGATATTTAGAAGCTTAACCCCTTCCCGGCTTTTCCCTAGCTGGACTCGGGCAAGCGAAATGTTCCATTCTGGCTCATCCCGAGTGTAGCTCGGGCACTGTGAAAATTAACACTGCACAACCAGTCTTTCCCGAATTATTTCACATGTCCCTTTTATGGTTTCGGATGCTTTTATTTACTATTGTTGCTACTAGATAACATAACTATAGTGTTTTGAGCTGTAGATTTAAGATAAGAGTAGGCCAACTCCAAAGTATAATGATTTCTGCTATGCAGAAAGCCAACTTTACAAGTAAATACTCATTTATTACTCATTTATTTAAATAGATATTTTTACATTTATTTTTAGGAAATGTTGCAGGCGAATGAGGCTATTATGTTTATAAAGATATGTATGTATGAAAATAAGCATAAAAAAATTGACATTTTTGATCCGCAATCCCGAAATAAAATGAGCTTGGAAGGGGTTAAACAAATGTCTACTAATGACTCGATAACATCTGAAAATGTTGATTTGAGGAGAGGACAAAAAAGCATTAAAGTCATTTAAATAAAAAATACCAGAACTTTTTTTAAAATTTAATTTAAATAGTTTCTTAAAAACATTTCTATTCTACTTTTCCACGGAAATTAAACGTAATCTTATAAGAGCTCGTTTTAATACTATTACTATCACTATTTTCAGCTATGACTTTATTTTTCTAAGAAAATATATTAACTTGTTCAGTTCTCTTCTTTTATTTATTTATTTATTGTTATTACTCTTATTTTTTTTTTTTTTTTTTGTATGATTATGAATTTTGCTTTGATATTTCAAAATTCTGCCTCTTTTCAGGGGTTATTTAAATATTTTGGCAAGCATTTCTTCCATTCCATTTGTTTGGAATTTTAAAATGATAAGTTTTTTCTTTAATAAGTGAAATAAATTCTTCAATTTTTATGCAATAAAAGTTTTAATTACATAGTTATATAAACTACAAAATGACATTTTTCACCAACTACGGGAAAGAAAAGCTACATTCACTTTCTATCTAAACACTATTACTCATCTATTTAAATTTTTTTAACATTGTCATTCCAAAGAAAAACCATTAATAATATGACGATAATTAAATCAAATAATGTAAATAAATATTAAGTGTTGCAGACAGTTATTGATTAAAAATAAATAAAGAAGTACAGCAAACTGTAAATTTACAAATAGCAGTAACATCAAGTATTCCGATAAATATCTTAAAATTCCTGGATATCTATTAATAAAAATATACCATATTAAAATTTATTACATTGCGCATTTGAGCGAGAGAATTTTTAAACCTAGAAAGTTTTTAAACTTTTCACCTTGTTAATATAAATATTACTTCTAAACATTCGATGTTTCTAATCAAAAAACAAAAAAGCATAAAAGAAAATAGTTTATGTTTATCTATTTGAAATACGGGACATTAAAAACGTCAATATTAATTCAATAACTTTAAATAAATAGATTTAAAAGATTGAATTTGCTTCAAATAAATTAAAGTTTTGTAATTAGACAGCGCACCCAGGTATTGAAACGTTGTCTGCTAGGTTTTCAAAACGATCTTTTCTTTTTTCCGTTTCCTATTTAAATGCTCTATAATTGATTTCCCTTTTCAAAAGTAATGATGTTACATACATTTCGGTCTTCTCAAATTCTTTATTTATATCAAATATTGTGCAAAAAAAAAAAAACCTTGATAAATCGCAATATTTTAAGTTCTACCATATGAGTGAAGCAATCATCAAGAAATAAATTATCTGTTCGGCAAGAAATGTGTGGACTATTTAATGTATATTTAATATTAATATTAAATAGATGATACTGTTGAAGAATAGTAATGTAAACAAGAAAGACCTTTTATTCTTATGCCGGACAAAATAAAAACACATTCCGATAATATTTCACTGAAAAGATAACTTTCCTTTTTACATAAAGTTAGCTACAGCTCTGAGTTCAATTCTTTCTCATTGGCGTTAAGATGCTATAAATTTACGAATTCATCCCTGATAGTTTATAACATCCCTGATAGTTAGTCGAAAATAAAAGGTTTAACTTCACTGAACGTTAGGGGCGCCCGAAACTAAAATATTTATGAGGGTGAAAATTATCAATTTACCGAATGAAGTTCCAATTTTACCGAATGATAAAATACAAGCATGCACACATGCATAACATTTAGAAAGAAGAAACATTATGCATCTTTAAAAAAAACAATTCTCCAAACTAAAAAGATAATCTCAATGTTGCAATATTGTCTTCAAATTGCCGAACCGTCAGCAAAATGTGCCGAATACGGAAATTATTGGGAGGTCACAGTGACCTCCCGTGACCTCCCATCGGCTCTTTGGATATATTTATGGGATATAACCAGGAGCGCCCATAAAAACATTACGAATAGCAACCGCAAACGATGACATTGAAAAGCAAAGTGACAACTCTAGCTACAAAAAGTATTTAGACATTCATAGTCAACGTTGGAAATGTAATGAAGCTGTCAACGGATGAAGAGCTAGTATTACCGCAACGACTTTTTTTTTCCAAGCAACAAGTCCAAACAGCACCTGTTTTCTGTAACACTTGAGTTATCTTCCATTTCCATCTACGCTACGCGTGCCGCATAGATAATCTGAGGCACTTCATTAGAATATACTCTATGAGAACCAAATCATATTTAAATATTTTATCACCGAAAGCTGCCACTCTCATTATTTCTAGATGACAACTGGGAAAATTCGTATCGCTTAATATGGGTACTATTTGGACTTTTTTTTTCTTGTGTAACCTTGGAATTATTCTTCCTCATTTTGTGGGACTTTACCCGTGCTCCGTTAATGTTCCAAATTTTAGTTATATTCTTCTCCAATAACAGTTACGCAGATAAACCACCCAAGTAGCACACTTCGTGTTTTAAAGGTTGTAAAATGGTTATTAACGTTGTTTTAACGGATTAAAAACTTTTATAAAATGTTTAAACGTTTTTTGTGCTACCTGGGCACTTTCACTGATTTATAATTAAAGGACTTGGGAGATGAAGGAGTTAAGTGACAAAACAGAAATTACGAGTAATTAAAGTTCAAAGTTTTATTGTTGTAGTTGTTGCAACTTTTTTGTTTTCTGGTTTTGTCGCATTAATGTGCGTATGAAACTGGTTTATTGACATTTACGGTTTGATGTACCAAGTTTTATTTGCTTACCTGTATCTATTGCTTACCATTGTAGAGAGTGTTCATTTTTTAAAATGTAACTTAGCCCCTTCATCCTCCAAGCCCTTTAATTTAGACAGATTAGAATTGCACTGTTTTATTTAGACAGTGAGATTAGAAACAAAGAGATGAAAGCACCAAAATTTAAAATTTAGAGATAATCGGTACAAATTATAATAAAACATCTCCTTAATTTAGAGATAATCGGTACAAATTATAATAAAACCTCTCCTTTTTTCGGAGCAAGATAGCTCTAGTTGCCCTGGTAGGTGCTTCTATGCACCTACCAGGATTTAGGGTTTCAAGTTTAAAAGAGAAACTACCTAGGATCTGAATTATCGCATTTTACTCAAAACTGTAACAGTAAACGTTCAAATGGCTGAAACAGATCAGACAGTGCGAAGCATAGAAAATATCGGGACATTAATTATTTTTTAAACAATCCGGGATTTTCTCCCCTCCTCCTGCCTCAAGGTGTGTAATAACTTTATTCTTAATTAAAAGGCATAACTGGTAATTTATATTGTTGTTGCATATCAACCCAATCTTGAATCACATTTTAATTTCTTTCAATTTAAAGCCGGAGCACGTATTATTGCCTTTCTTGTTCCAGAGAAAAATATTTTTCAACTTTTCATACTACCTTGAATGTAAGAGGCAATATTTGTAAATTTTTCAGTTTTCGGCATTTATGTCATCTGTTGTACTTGAGCTTTATTGTTCAAGTTTGTTTATTTGGCTATCTATAAAAATAAAGCACGAAAAAAACGTCAAATTCCAGCATTGCACTATTGTTAGTGAGAAATCCAAAACGGGTGTTTTCAACTATCTCAAAAACTCATTTCTGCAAATAATGCTACTAAACTTTCCAAGGCGGTATAAATTACTTATACACTGTAAAACATAAATGTTCTTTCTACAGTATAATACAGCTTATTTAACACGTTCAATGCTGACCTCATGACAATGGTAACCACCATCGGGCTGAAAAAATTTTGTTGTCTAACTTACCAATTCCACTCCATTTAATGTAGATAACGGGAAAAAAATTTAAAAAAATGTTTTTTAAATATTCAATTGTGAAAATTAAAAGTTCTCCCCCAAGAGGACAGCTGCCCGCAACGTGAACCTGTTGCCGTCCTTCCAAGAGGTCATGCGCTCCCAACGTGTTAATAGTAATAAAATAAAAATTGCTCATTTTGCAGTACTAAACTGCAAAATTGCTAGTTTTACAGTTTATTACCGTGCATTTTACAGTTTTAAACTGGAACCTCTGCTGCCAGCATTATGCTGTTGTTTTTACAGTGTAATACAGCTGAATTTTACGGCAATAAATTGAAAAAATGTCTTACTTTACAGTAAGAAACTGTAAAATTGCTAATTTTGCAGTTTATTGCTGTGCCTTTTACAGTTTCAAATTGGAACCTCGGTTGCCAGTATTATACTATGCTCAACAACAGCTTATTTTTTGCAGTGCGTGCAACCCATTGATATATTTGATTACACACAATAAAATAGAAAATCAATAAAAAACGATTAATTGACAGTAAGTTTTCAAATTGTGCATATATTCAAAAGTTTTGGACGAGATTTGTATCATTTTCACAAGAACGGCAAAGCAATATTTTTTATCAATTTTATTAAAAACTCCACTTATTTCCGCTGCGTTACTTTCCCAGTACGACTCCAATGTTCAGTAATTTACTTTCTGTGCCCCGAACTTCGTTGACAGAGTAACGCATTGAAGTGACATCAGTCTTACGCCACGGAGAATTTCACTGTGGCAAGCTTCCAAGATGATGTGAGATTGACGCAAAAGGTGCTTCAATCGCGGTGCGCTTGACTGTCAACGAATCCCGCAATTTGAATGTTGTACTTCTTTTTTTTTTTTTATTTAGTCTAAATTTCTGATTTTTTAGATAATTTATGCACAAAAAGTAATAACCTCAAATGTAGAATTGATTTACACACTGTGAAAAATGAATCGTTTTTACAGTATAATACAGCTAATTTTATAGTAATAAACTGTAAAAAATACTAATTTTACAGTAATAAACTCTACAATTGCTAACTTTCCAGTAATGAACTGTAAAATTGCTAATTTAACAGTATATTACCGTGCATTTTTAAAAATGGAACCTCTACTGCCAGTATTATACTGTTGTTTTTACAGTGTAATACAGCTGAATTTTACGGCAATAAATGAAAAAATTTCTTACTTTACAGTAAGAAACTGTAAAACTGCTAGTTTTGCAGTTTATTACGGTGCATTTTACAGTTTCAAATTGGAACCTCGGCTACCAGAATTATACTGTAAAAATAACAGTTCATTTTTTTGCTTTGCACATTTTAATTTTATCATGATCATTCTAAATTTTTTTCGTTTCTTTTTCTTTTCAATTTTCCCCCTTTCCTTTTCTTTGATTTATTTTATTTTACCACAATGTTTTTTTTTTAAAGATACATTATTTGAGTAATTTGCAAACATGTTTTATTCACTACTTTGGTTAATTTTTCATTAGTAAATTTCACATTGAATGTATAACAGCCAGGTTTATCCAAAATAACCGGGTGAACAGAACGTTCTATAAACTAAAACGTCCGATAGGATGGAGATTTTAGGAAAAAAGTTCATTAATTATCGAACTATTCTTACGTGGCGAATAACAACCAACCTCAAATGAGACATTGATTTGCGCGTTTTAAATTTCATCGTAGTTAATCTAAACGCTTACTCTTTTTTTAAAAATACATGTACAGTTTTTTAAAATTTGCATTATTTTATTAATTTGCAAACATGTTTCACTCAGTACTTAGTTTTATTTACTTTCAAATTTCGTGTTGAATCGCAGTACATAGCCGTCAGGTTTATTTGAAATAAGCGGGTCAACAGAGGATTTCATAAACTAAAATGCACAGAGATAATACAGAGATTAAAAAAAAAAATCATTGATCGTCAAACTATTATAATTTCAAATGTTACAAATCTAAAAACTAATTTAAAATAAAATTGTCGAAGTCTTCTAGGAAGTTAAATGCACTTAAAAAACGAATATCTTAGCTTGCTTTTTTCGGACGTCGGATAATAAGAGAAGTCCGTTAAACGAAGATCGATATTCTATTGTCACTTAAATATGTATTCTATTCTTTAAGGGATCTTAGATTCAATACTGTAATATCATCCATTCCCTTCAGCATATAGACTCTATTTTGCGTGATATCAGTTTTCTCAGAATTTCATGATGTGGTTTATATGTAGGTCTCCATTTCATTATTCTTAAATCAAAGTTAACTTACAACACTACGTAATATTCATCCATTTCTCCAAGTTGACTTATTGCCAAAAGTAGTAAAGTATTACGTGATTTTCATTTTCCTTAAATCGAGTTCAATAAATTTGAGAATAATTTCAATTTATTGAAAAAGCATAAAAGAAGTAAAAAGTAAATTTACATATTTATGAAAGCAACTTTCTGCAAACCAACATTAATAAGCTATTTTTGATGATGAATTTTGTGTGTTTAGTAAAATTACATTATTTTTAACGTTAGAAAAATCATCAGTAGCAAAATGTTAATGTAACCATTGAGCACCAGTTTACCAATATATTTCATTTTTAAATTCAGCTCATTCTATCGGTTCATGTCTTAACTGATCTGTGCAACACTTTTTGAATGTAACTCTATAAACTTAAACATAAAAATGATGATGAGAAAAACCTTTCTTGAAAAAAAGCTAAGCATTAATAGTTTTTTTATTTTTAACTAATGTAAAAAAGTGTTTTGGTTTCGCTTCTGATTACTTTGACAAAAATTGTTTTGATTTAAAAACCTTCCATCTAGTTTGAATTTCTAAAAATATTATACCGTAGAAGGCCTCGAATTTGTGCTAATGATATGTCTTGGGGCTATAGATTTTTTTATTATTATTATTTCATGAGACTTAGATGTTTTAAATATATTTTTAAGTAACATTTTTAAAAGATTTCAAAATCTAACACTTTTTATTCATCAATTGAATCCGTATTCCGCACCTATTACTTATGTATTTATTTGTTTTTATTATGATTAATAATACTACTATTATTTTTTTGACTTCCGTAAGCTAAAATCAGTCTTTAATGAATTTTGCTGATTAGAAACTTTTTAATTAATGAAATTAAGACGTTAGGATTAAGTATTTAAAAGACACTTCATGATTTTTACTACCCCTGTTTTCGTTTATTTTATTTTATTTCATTTTTCGTTTATTTTTTTAATAAAGAATTAATTGAAAATACGATACTACGTGCGAATGTCTGTTGATTCAAATATTACTTTCGTGAAATGAGTCTCAATTTAATTTCCAAAATCAGAAGGAAAGTTTACTTTATTTGTACTATGATACGCTGGGAGCCACATAAAAGAAAATTAGAAAACGAAAAGGAAAAAAAAAGCAAGAACATCAAACAATAAATTATTTTATGCCTCCACTGTGTGTGTGGAGAAGGAAGGAATATCCAGTAACAATCTATTTAAGAATTAGAAAATTATTGAAAATAAAATATGTGAAATCGCACAGTGTAGTAAATTGCATCATTGGTTGTTGAATTAACGACTGTAAAGTATAAAATATAACTGCTATTTTCATGTAAAAAAATATATCAAGGAGCAAGGGGGAAAGTTGGAAATTCTTTACTTGGATTCAGCAGCATTCTTAACACATAATATTTCCTCGCTTTAATTTCAACAACACTATCTACAAATCTGTACCTCAGAACCAGACTAACGTAAGTCCATTTTCGTCATTTTTCGGTAGAGGGGAAAAACGATTGTCGAATACATCGTTTTTCCCCTCTACTGAAAAATTACGAAAATGGACTTACGTTAGTCAGGTTCTGAGGTACAGAAATATGCTGCTGCTTTGGAAATATACACTAAACACTTAATTAAGTCTTAAAACCTGGATGCCAGGTAGTTAGAACTGAAATCCAAACCACGCGTGCCATTCAACTAAGTAAACATTATGTCATTAATTTTAGAATTCGTGACAAAGTAAGGCAATCAAAGTAGTTTTGTCCTTAGTCTGAATAATAAGGATTGTGTAGTTAATTTTTTGTTTCTCAAACTGACTGACGGTTCTCGACGTCTTACCAAGTCCATTCAACATGTAATTCTGGAACTGCTCAACCTAATAAGGATTTTGCAATCAATAATATTTGACATTAATGACACGAATTAGAGCATAAAATTTGAGAAGCATAAGGAAATACAGTCAAAATGAAGATAGTTTCGTCCTCAGCCTGAATAATAAGGTTTTATCAGTCAGTATACTTTGACATTACAGCGACGAATTGCATCATAATGTTTTAAAAACACGTGTTTTTTAAAGCATTGATAAAACTTCAGTAAACATTCGTTTATTAGTTTAAGAGGAACCTTCAAAATAAGTCCATTAGGGAGAGGTTTTTTTAGTCTAAATAATAAGGATTTTTCTGTCAATGTTGTTTGGACATTGAGCGACAACTTACAATACAAAATGTTAGAAACACGTGCTCTAATTATCCATAAAACTAACAAGGAAAATGGAATTATTTGCCACCACAATTTTCAAAACGTTACAATAATTCTAAGAAATAATTTTAAAGATTCATTTTCTTGTTTATATTACAATCAATTGGCCACAGTACCTGGCTTTCTAATTTGTAGTCCGCTCGCAGTCCAGAGTGTCGTGAGAAGCCCGATCCAAGAGAGCATCCTGATCATCTTGGTCCTCCGCATGGTCACATGGAATTCCCAACGGACCACTTTCGGTCCGATCTGTCTCGGAGCAAATGCTGAAGAAAAGTGAATGAAAAGCGGATTCAGCGGAAAGTCGGCAGGCGACTTGAGGGAAGTCAGCGCCATCTGGAGTGCAGAGTTTCGACTAGATTAGCATTTCAAACCTTTCTTGACCCGCGGTTGATTTAAAAAAAAAAAGTTGCGCGGCCCTTAGAGGTTTTTTTTTTTATTTGGACGGGGAGGGGGCGATGGCCAGGGCCTGATTACCCAAAAGGCTCGGGAAGCTTGAGCTTCCCCTCAGAAATTTCAAATTGCCCAAAAATGACAGAAAAACTGCCTAAAAAATCCCAGTTCCCGCATTTTATTTCGAATTAAAAGATAATTTGTTCTATGTAGTTTGCAACAACTGTTTTACTGTGGATTTTTGTGCTAATTTTGCGAAGTGATGAATCGTATTCAATAACAAACCACCCTTATTTGCTAAGAATTATAGTGCAAGCATATAGGGTAAACTTTAATATGAACTTTGCTGGGCCACTTTAGGAATAAGCTTCGTAGCATCAGTGAGTTTTGCTTCAACTTGAAGATTTTTCCGAAAATTTTCTTTAAACGAAAAGTGGAGAGAACTACAGGAGAGTGAGCTTCCCCTAACTTCAGAGGTTAATCGGGCCCTGGCGACGGCAGGGCCCAGCATGAATGTCCAAAGCAGGCCAACAACTTTTTTGGATAGAAAATAAATAAACAATCAATAAATAAATTTTGAAAAAATAATGATAAAGATTGCTAGCCTTTAGAAATTGTAACTTTACATTTTAGGGCCGAAGAAGTGAGATTACCTCTGAAGTTGCTCAAATCCTTTTCTTAAAAGTTGTCCAGCCACAGTGCAATCACGAAGGGAAGGAACTAGGGTGGTATCAGGTATACGAAATTGTGGGTTCCGTAACTTTTTAGAACCCGTGTTAACTTCAGAGAAAGAGGGAGAGAGAGGAGAGAGATGTGTTGTTCATCATCTGATCCGTGAGAGATTCATAACTAGACATTTGTATTAGCTATATAAATCAAAGTACAGGTATATTATTCACTCAAAAATAACCCCCTTCCTCACTGTATTTAAACTTTTTTTTTTTTTTTTTTTGCATTTAAAATATATTTCAGATTCCCATATACACTGCTCGACATTGAAAATGCAACACCAAGAAGGAGTGGTCAGAAATTCATGCAAATTTTACCGTAGACGCACGTCACTGAGTTATGCAAATGATATGAAATGCGCAGCTCTCCGACGCACGTGAAGTAAGATATAAGAGAATGAAGTTGAAAAGTGGGCTATGTTCATGTTGGTTTTTCTGCCAGACTAATTATCGAAGAAATTTGGTTTTTGTCTCGAAGGATACGTGTGATAGGAGGAAATGCCACGCCGTCCTCAACGAAGACACTTCCAGCATATAGACGACTTTACAAGGAGTATGGTGATCGGACTGAGAAAGGGAGATTGGTCCATACGTCAAATTGCAGCTGATACCCGCATGGATGCAAGCACTGTGCATCGGCTGTGTCGGAGATGGTTGGAAAGAGGAAATGTAGCCACACATTGAGGGGTGCAGGTGCAGCCAGAGTGACGTCAGACCGCTTGGATCGACGGATTCACCGACAAGCTGTGGCGGACCCGCAAGTCACTTGTACGTCGATTCTGCAGCACGTGCAAGGTACCCTGGATGTTCCTGTGCCGACCAGAACCATTTCCCGTCGACTGGTTGCACGTGGCCTGCAATCACGGCCCCCACTAAGAAGACTGCCATTGACCTCACAGCACAGACTCCAACGTTTGGAATGGTGCCGGACCAGAGCAACGTGGATGGCAGAATGGCAAACCGTAGTGTTCTCAGATGAATCCCGCTTCTGTTTGTCCAGCGATAGTCATCGCATACGTGTGTGGCGTCGACGTGGAGAAAGATCGAATCCGGCAGTAACTGTGGAACGCCCCACAGCGCGACAACGTGGCATAATGGTTTGGGGCGCTATTGCATACAATTCCGTATCACCTCTAGTTCGTATTCGGGGCACTATGACGGCCCAACGATATGTAGATAATGTACTGCGGCCGGTGGCAATCCCCTACCTTCAGGGTCTGCCAAATTCAATTTTTCAATAGGATAACGCCTCACAGTGCTCGAATCAGCCAACATGCTCTACGAGGTGTACAGATGCTTTGCTGGCCACCATACTCTCCTGACTTGTCACCAATCGAACATGTGTGGGACGTGATTGGACGCCGTTTGCAGAACCTGTCACTGCCTCGTTCAGAGGACGAACTGTGGCAAATGGTTGAAAGGGAATGGGGTGCCATCCCTCAGGACACCATCCGCAGGCTTATTGACTCCATGCCTAGACGTGTTTCTTCGTGCATCGCCGTCCGCGGTGGTCCTACTTCTTACTGAGCCGACGCCGTCCTCGCTCTAAATTTTGCTTATTTATTTTGAAATAAATATCACTTATTGTTCCATGCTGTCTCTGTCTTCGTACCAAATTTCATCAATTTCTGACCACTCCTTCTTGGTGTTGCATTTTCAATGTCGAGCAGTGTACTTTTCTCCACTTGGCTGTGGTGTTCATGGCTATATTTTTCTTTTCTTTTTTTGTTTCCCTTTTTTGCGAAATAAGAAATCTAAATAAATCAGCAGTCTCCAGGAAGGTATCACGATTGTTTATATATTCTATTTTTCTTTTTTACTAACCCATTAATGCCTGACATTTCTTTATTTCAAAGATACTTTGAAAACTGGTTACAAACAGTGTTTAATGGACAGGAAAAATAGTTTAAAAATTATCATGTAAAAAATTTTTCTTTTTATTTACGAAAGAAAAATCGTCCCTAAAAAGAGACGTTAGGCACCCGAGGGTACATATTTTTTTGCCATTTTTTTTTTTTCTGCCTACGATATAATATTGAATAAAATATTTTTGGAAAAAAAAAATAGAACCGACTTCAGTTGGAAATTTCTCTAAAAAGTAAAAAATAATTTTTTTGTTTAAACACCATCGAAACTACTTTTAAACATAAGTTTTGAAGTCGGCGCAAAAACAATGTATAGAATCATACGCAAATACAATTCAACTATAAATATAAATTTTAATGGATACATTTCATTGATTACCACACATTCGTGTGATGGTACAAATATTCTGCTTTTAATTTTCAATGGTTTCTCTGAAAAATGTTGGCAAAATATGGTTAAATATCATTTTACCTATCGTTTTTGCGCCGACTTCAAAACTTATGTTTAAAAGTAGTTTCGATGGTGTTCAAAGAAAAAAATTATTTTTTACTTTTAAGAGCAATTTCCAACTGAAGTCGGTTCTATTTCTTTTTTCAAAAATAGTTTATTTCATTCTTTTTAGTGTAATTGCACTTAAAATAATCAAAATATAGTTAAAAAACCATGTAGCTGTTCAAAAAAATCCTTGCAGACCTGGACTCGATCTCATTCCATCAGGAACTTTACCCTGACGTGTTTAACCACTTGACTATCGGGTCGCTCATCAAAGTAAGGATTTACGATAGCACATATTGTTTTAAATAACATGAAATTTTAGTTTTCGATCATAACTTTTTTTCTAGTGAACAAATATCGTCATATGAGTACATGGTACCTAAGTTACACCATCTCCTACCGATTAAAAAAAATCGTCCAAATCGGTTCAGTAGATCAGATGTTATGTGCGAACAAACAAAAAAAAAAAACATACACTTTGAATTGGGAACCTCCTCCTTTTTTGAAGTCGGTTAAAAAGACAATTTATAAGAAGAAATAAAAGCAGCAATTAACATAAACAAGGAAATAGATGCAGAGAACAAGGAAATATTGGTGTTGTTGAGTAAGTCAGCAAAGCATTTGTTGTGCAAACCTACGTATTGCATTTGCTGCATTTCCGATAAGCTTTTTTACTTCAATAGGCACATCTTACCCGAGTCTTATTGAAAGCAATATAACAACTAGCCCCATAATACCTAACTCAATCGGGTACTCTTGAGCTCAATGCATTCTGTATTCTAAAATAAAAATGAAGAGCGGCTACCACCATTTTTTAGACTGGATCAAAAACCGATAGTTCCCGATATTTGATGCATGAGATCTTTCTCCCTATGCAACGATTGTACTGAGCAACTATATATATATATGGTTCATCAATTTCAATTACTTTCTTTTCGCTATTGGACAATCGCTTAGCCTTCACTATAAGAGAAACTCCATGAAGATTCGATGCAATAGTTACGGCATTGCTATTATTCCACCGAACCAGCGTAATATTATTTTACTTGTCATCGACATTTATTCAAAAACTTCCCCTCTTTTCTTTTTTAAACAACGTAACTTCAGTTAATGAGCATTTTTCAATCCGATTCTTGCACAAAACCTTTCTGAGACAAATAATCACGTAGGAGCGCAAGAGAAGTAAATAGTCACAGTAGAGATAAAAATTGGCATGCTCAGGGAACTCTGAAATTAAATCTGCAACCGCTCCCCCCCCCCCTTTTTCAAAAAAACGCATATGCAATAAGGTGGGACGAAAATGAGTTTTTTTTTCCGATGATGAGATATGCGGAAAAATTGCCATTGGAGACACAAAGCACTCACAAAAAAATTTGAAATTTTTTGCACAATTTCTTAATCTGCCGCAATCGTCTTGAAGTTTCGGAAAAATGCTAATTTTTGATGTTTTTCGTACAATTTGTCAAATTTTTGTTTAAATACACTGGCGGAAAAAAAATCCCAACACCAAGAAAGACTTGTGTTAGATAAACGAAATTTGGTAGGCGTGTTTATACAACTGAAAGATGACATCGATTGAAATTTCGCGCTCCGCGCATAAGTGCGGCGCAGCTGGCGTCACTCAAAACATGCAAACAAGGCTTGTTTTAAAACCGTGTTGTGAAGCTCGTGAGTATTATTTTTCCGTGCAATTTGACGAATTGCGTTCATGTTAGCCAGGAATGCCTTTAAGAAGACGAAGAAGCCATTATCAACAGCTCACCGAGTTTAAACGAGGTCGTACGATTTGGATACGAGAAGGTGGATTTTGATTTCGCGATATTGCAGAAAGACTTGGTGAGAATGTTTCCACCGTGCATGATTATTGGAAGCTATGGTCAAGGGATGGTACTACCTCAAGAAGATCGAGTTCCGAGCTGCCACGTGGCACAACTGAGAAGGAAGATCGCCGAATCTTGCTTACGGCTGTGGCGCATCGTACTGCATCTGCGGCTGACATTCGAGCTGCAGTTAGTACTGTCGTGACCCAAGGAACGGTAAGAAACTGTTTACTTCAAGGACAGCTCCGAGCCAGGCAGCCTGTAGCCGGTATTGCATTGACTGCAAACCATTGCCGTTTTCGACGGCAGTGGTGCCAAGACAGATGTCGCTGGAGGCCAGAGTGGAGATCTGTTGTAATTTTTGATGAAAACAGGTTATGCCTTAGTGCCGGGGGTGGCTGTATATTGGTCATAAGGAGGCCAGGGGACCGCCTGCATCCAAGCGGTCTGCGACCTAGACACACGGGACCCACACCTGGAGTCATGGTCTCTGGAGCAATTTCCTACGACAGCAGGGGCTCTCTTGTGGTTATCCCAAACTCACTGACTGAAAATTTGTCGTCAGTCTGGTAATTTAACCAATAGTACAGCCCTTCATGAGTAGCATTCAAGGGAGAGTTTTCCAACAGGATAACGATCGCCCTCACATCGCTGCTGTAACGCAGTGTGCTCTACAGAGTGCTGACATGTTACCATGATTTGCAAAATCACCAGGTCTGTCTCCAATTGATAATTTATGGGATATCATTGGACGGCATCATCCACAGTCAGCAATGACGGTCCTAGTATTGACACAACAAGTGCAACAAGCATGGCACTCCATACCACAAAGTGACATTCGGCACCTGTATGACATAATGCATGCACGCTTTCAGGCTTGCCTTCAAAATTCTGGAGGTTACATCCTCTATTAAATTAACATAATTTTACACTTGCACAGCATTTTCTTAAGCTTAAATTAGCCAGTGATCTTGTACATTTAATCAATTAAACATGTTAACTAGACAATTGCATTACCCAAATTTCATTACTCTACAGTAATTTTTTTCTTGGTGGTGGGATTTTTTTCCGCCAGTGTAAATATTTTCAGTGATAGGTATCACTTAAAAGGTACTATTAGGGGCACTAAGTTCACATAAAAAACTTGAATTATTTTGCTCCATTTTTTGATCAGCAAACGCTTGGGGGTTTCAGAAAAATGCTGTAATTGGATATTACAGCAAAATTTGTGAATTTTTTTTTATAACTATTTTCGATTACGTGGAGAGCAAAAAAGGCCCACTATTATCATTAAATTAACATTAAAATTGAATTGAAAATGATATTTATTTAATTTGTCACAAATACGAAGAAAATTCGGAAAACATGTTTTTTTTTTTTTTTTAATGATCTAATTTATTTATTAATTTTTAGGCTTTGTAAAAATTTCGTCCAAGTGTTGAGAGGCAATTTAGGAGTCTGAAAGGAGAAGAAGTTAAACAAATTATCTGCATTTTTGTTTCTGAAATTCGTTAGAGTTACAAATTAGATATTTATTACTATTGCATTAAAAATATGAAATGTGTTAACTGAAAGTGCTTCAGTTTTCAGCTTATTAAGCATCCAAATATCTTGCAAAATAATCCAGAACTCACCGTGAGGAGGTGGCTGCACGAGCTCCACCAGCCCTCCACCTAAAAAATATTATATTCACATTGTTTTGCATTCTTCAGGCAACAAATTCCTTCGAATTCAACGTTGATATTTTTATCCTGGATTGTATCTTTGCTCTGACGAAGATATCTCTGCCCTCATGGCCACATACGTGCATTGCCGCTTCTGTCACTACTTTAATTGTTCTTTCGACAGCTTGCATGTGACTTGGAAAGCGGACTAAAGCTTCATCTAAAACCAAGCCTGATTCTATGTTTCTCTCAATCTCTACGAATGAAAGATTCTTTGTAATTGGAGGCTCACTAAGATCTGTTGAGAAACAGTTGATGCAGTCGTAGTACTCAGTAGCCATAAAGTTCAGTTTTGGAACCTTAAACTGTCTCAGTCTCCTGATATCTTTCTTCTTTAAAAGGCGGCATTGTTTAATCCTTTTCCATTCCAATGTTCTGATTTCTTTGTTTTCGTATGTCAGGGAGGAAGTTTGAGAGTAGAATTACGTAGTACGAGTTTATGCGCCAGTATGGTTCTCAGTGAGAAAGCGACTAGAGTGAGTAGATGGACTGAGACATTTGTGAAAGGTTCAAAGAAATGAATACTATAGCCATCCTGAGAATATACTATTAGCAATGGCGACAGACAAAAACAAAGAAATCAGAACATTGGCATGGAAAAGGATTAAACAATAACACCTTTCAAAGAAGAAAGAGACTGAGACAGTTTAAGGTTCCAAAACTGAACTTTATGGGCATCGACTGGCTCTCAACAGATCTTAGTGTGCCTCCAATTACAAAGAATCTTTCATTCGTAGAGATTGAGAAAAACATATGGAATCAGGCTTAGTTTTAGATGAAGCTTTAGTCCGCTTTCCAAGTCACACGCAAGCTGTCGAAAGAAAATAAAAGTAGTGACAGAATTGGCAATGCACGTATGTGGCCATGAGTGCAGAGATACCTTTGTCAGAGCAAAGATACTATCCAGGATAAAAATGTCAACTTTGAATTCGAAGAAGGACTTTGTTGCCTGAAGAATGCAAAACAATGTGAATATAATATTTTTTAGGTGGAGGGCTGGTGGAACTCGTGCAGCCACCTCCTCACGGTGAGTTCTGGATTATTTTGCAAGATATCTGGATGCGTAATAAGCTGAGAACTGTGAAGCACTTTCAGCTAACACATTTCATATTTTTAATTCAATTGTAATAAATAACTAATTTGTAACTCTAACGAATTTTAGAAATCAAAATGCAGATCATTTGATTAACTACTTCTCATTTCAGACTCACTCCTGAATTGCCTTTCAACACTTGGATGGAATTTTTATAAAGCTTAAAAATTAATAAATAAATTAGCTCATTAAAAAAAAAGTTTTCCGAATTTTCCCCGTATTTGTGACAAATTAAAAAAATATTAAATATCATTTACAATTCAATTTTAATGTTAATTTAATTTTAATAGTGGGTCTTTTTTGCACACATAAATGAATTATTAATGAAAAAATAAACGAATAAATAAATAAACAAATAAGTGAATTAATATATCGCACATTTGCCACAAAAGTGCCACAACTCAAAAATTGTAGTTTTTGAGTTATGACCGTCATTAGACGTAGTTCACACGTCTCTACCAATATTCAAAAGAGCCAGAAGTTGCATTGAAAAATCAGCCGCCAAAGGGCAGTTATGGCGTTTTGTTGTTATCAAGATGCACAGGATCCCTTCCACTGAAATGCCACATCTTGAGTTATTGTCCAGTCGTCGTAGAGTAACGTGCGTAACTAACGATCATAGTTTGAGATGTATCAGTCTTCATATTGACAAATTCAAAAATACTAAAATGTGCCTAGTCAGCCTGGGAACAGTTTTTTGCAATTCCTGGAAAACGTGGTTTTTTGAGTTGTGGCACTTTTGTAGCAAGGGTGCGATATGATAAAACGAAATAAATTAACAAAATGGCTGAAACACTGCCGTGCGTGTTATTAGAGAATGAATAATAAAATAAGTGAATGAATGAATAAATAAATGAATTAATAAGTAAAATAATATGGGGGGGAGGATAAACTAATAAACGAAGAAAGTACGTATGTAAGTAAATAAATGCCATAAGCAAACGAAATGAACTATTTCACTTTGTCCCATCCGCTTTGCCCCGCGTGCACTTGACAAATTACACTGAACATTTAAAACAAAAAAATGCCTAATATAAACTAAATAAGGTCTGCAATGGATATCATGAGATCTCAATCAATAGTTTAAATGATAATTGCAACAACTGTATTATTTTATAATAACAAGAAATATTTTTAAAAAAACGCGAATATCACAATAAAGGTATCACATTTTAAAAACTGCTTGCGTGACTTTTTTCAGCATAAAGGAAAAGTATGTGAAGAATTAAAATGGATGTTTAATAGTATATCTTTATAGCTTTATGTCAGCTTACGAATTTTTAAAACAATATATTTGCTCAAATAATCGTATTTTCCGGCTTTCTGCGCGAATTCAAATGTTCGGCAATGTTCCCCAAAAGTGTTTCGAGGTATTTCGGTTACTACAAAAAGTATTTTTTGTACTATTAGAGTTATTTTTTTTTTCAAATAAATATGCATCTTGCATATTGCTGATAAAAAATTGCTGATTTTTTTTTCTCTTTTTTCTCAACTTGAAGACTCTTGCGTGATTTCAAAAATAACTTCTTTTCTTTAAATTATTTTTCCCATTATAAGGATGCCAATGCGCTATTAGAATTTGATTAGATAAAAAAAAAAAGTGTTTTTCGCCCCACCCTAGTGCACAACGTCGGCAAAACATTCTTCCCTATAAAAATTTTCATCTTTCTAGACCTTACCGTTTTCGAATGAAGCGCCCTACAAATACACTGACAAATACATCTTATTTTATAACATTATGTATGCGCTAGAATATTTTAAACTTCTTATTTCTCATTTCTTTGTTATACTCTTTTTTAAAAATTTTATGGCACCTTGTATTCCTCACTGTTATAAGCGATTTTTGAAGAAAAATTGAATTAAATAGCAAATACGAACCAATTTTAAGAAGCAGTTTTAATAATAGTGCCATGGTTAGAGAGTAAAAAAGTAGCACAGTGACGCAGTGTGTTGTTTTTAAAAATAGAACAAAGAGAAAAGTTAAATTTTTTTTCTGATGTTGACTAATTTGCAATGATTTTTGAATAAATTAAAGCGGCGGCATTAGCATTTTAAGAAGCTTACTGCTTCGGCATAGAATTTTAACAAATAAACTAGCTTTGTAATTCATTTTCAATTCGAAGCAATAAAGCAATCTAACCCATCTGATTTTGTTTTTCATAAATATAAAAATCATTACTGGTAAAATATTTTTTGAAAAACTGGCTAAATTTAGCGCCTTTGTTACCTTAATCACAAAATCAATACGTCTACTTAAGTCACCTAGAATAAAAATGTATCCGTAATTGTCTAAAAGAGACAATAAGTGCTTAGCCCATTTTTATAAAGAAACCGATTTTTTGCATACTTAAAACCGTGAAATAATGTGTCATTACTTGCGCCACGGGTGATCAACTTCATCATAACGATGCTTTAGTTTTTGATTTCAATATGCCTTAAATAGCATGTTTAGGGTTCAAACACTTTCAGTTTTGCTTTAAGTACTTTGCATGTAGAACTGTACAATACAGGATGATTCAGTACTAGCTAACCCGTACGAAGCATTTGCAATTGATAGAAGAAAGCAAAAACATTTTTTTTGAAGTAATTTTTGAATAACAGATAGTATTACTTAAGTAATGGTGTGTGTCTCCCCCCCCCCCCAAAAAAAAAAGAACAAAAAAATGAAAGAAAAATATAAAAAACTTTTAGAAATAATACAGTAATCTCTCGTTACATCGCGCCTCGTTATGTTACTCGTTTGGATACATCGCGCTCTTTCTTTATCTCATGAAAAGTTATGCGTAATTATTTTTTTAAATGCTGCTTTACATTTGACATCAAAAACAGAAAAAGGGTTTACTTCTAAGAAAAAGTATTTTGCTTTATTTTAAACAATGTCCAAACGTGGTATGTTTTCTCTACACCTGAGTTCGGTGCCGTTTAAGCAGCGACTTTCGTTTAGTATTTAACCATAAAACAATAGAAATATTGTTATTTTCTTTAATTTTGAAAGAATAATTGGGAAGCAAATCTTCTTTTACTTTTATCAAAAAGATCGTCCTAATATAATAATAATAAACTAATATTTTTGTAGGTGCACGTGTCATTAATTTGTACAATAATTGAATAGGTACTTTTCATGACCACTGTTATTTCGCACTTTCAGCCATATCGCGCTTTTTTGCTGTCTCCCGACAAACGCGATATAACGAGCGGTTACTGTATATATGCACTGATGGTAAAAAAAATCCCAACATCAAGAAAGACTTGCGTTAGATAAACGAAATTTAGTAGGCGTGTTTATACAGCTTAAAGATGACATCGATTGAAATTTCGCGACCCGCGCATAAGTGTGGCGCAACTGGCGTCACTCAGAACATGCAAATAAGGTTTGTTTTAAAAGCGTGTTGAATCGCTCGTGAGTGAAACCATTATCATCATCTCACCGAATTTAAAGGAGGTCATAAAATAGGGCTACGAGAAGGTGGATTTTCATTTCGCGATATAGCAGAAAGACTTGGCCGGAATGTATCCACTGTGCATGATTGTTGGGAGTAGTGGTCAAGGGATGGTACTGCATCAAGAAGATCGGGTTCTGGGCTGCCACGTGGCACGACTGAGAGGGAAGATTGCCGAATCCTGCGCACGGCTGTGGCGCATCGTACTGCATCTGCGGCTGACATTCGAGCTGCAGTTGGCACCACCGTGACCCAAAGAACGGTAAGAAATTGCTTGCTTCAAGGACAGCTCCCCGAGCCAGGCACCCTGTAGTCTGCATTCCATTGACCTCAAACCATTGCCGTTTGTGACGGCAGTGGTGTCAAGACAGAGCTCACTGAAGGTCGGAGTGGAGATCTGTTGTATTTTCTGATGAAAGCAGATTCTGCCTTGGTGCCAGTGATGGTCGTATGTTGGTCAGAAGGAGGCCAGTGGTACGCAGACATCCAAGCTGTCTGCGGTCGAGACACACGGGACCTACACCTGGAGTCATGGTCTTGGGAGCGATTTCCCATGACAGCAGGAGCACTCTTGTGGTTATCCCAAACACACTGACTGCAAATTTGAACGTCAGTCTGGTAATTCAACTTATAGTACTGCCCTTCATGAGTAGCATTCGAAGGGGTATTTTCCAACAGGATAACGCTTCCCTCACGCTGCTGAACGCACGTGCTCACAGTCTTGACTGTTACTTGACCTCAGATCACAGATTGTCTCAATTGAGCACGTATGGGATATCATTTGACAACTCCAGCATCATCTCACAGCCAGCAATGACCGTCCTAGTATAGCCACAAAAAGTGCAACAAGCATGGAACTTCATACCACAAAGTGACATTCGGCACTTGTATGACACAATGCATGCACACTTGTAGGCTTGCATTCAAAATTCCGGAGGTTACATTGGCAATTAAAGTAACGTAATTTCACGTTTGCATTGCATTTTCTTGAGATTAAATAAGCCTGTGATCATGAGCATTTAACCAATTAAAGATGTTAACTAGACAATTCCATTGCCTAAATTTCATTACTCTACAGAAAATTTTCTTGGTGTTGGGAATTTTTTTTTTTTCGCCAGTGTATATACCTCAGAACCAGAATGACGTAAGCTCAAAAATGGCGATTTTCACTTCACTAAAAACTGCACTGTATGTAGATGTAGAGTCTTATTCAGCATCAACTAATGAAATCGTTACTCTACTAGTATAAAAGAAATTCCTTCTCATTATACTGTTAAAACTACAGGTTGCACAAGGTACCTTTAAGGATGAAACATTGTAGCACTAGCGGGATCCCCTGAAGGGTGCCACTTGACCCCGTGTCAACCTTAGAAGTGCCATTTGGCTCAAAGTGGCACCCTCTTAGTGCCATAAAGTACCCATAGGGTGCCACATGGAGCCAAATGGCACCTTCAAGGGTGATATGTGAAGTCAAGTGGAACCCTTTACTGGGCTTGCAGTTATCAGAAAAAAAAGAAAGGGAATAGCAAAATACTGATAAAAATAGTTTCACGTAAAAGATCCTTTATATGAAGTTTTGTGATTTATTTTCGTTGTTCTCTATGAGTTTTAATCAATGTTTATTGCTATTTTATAATTTTACAGTAATTACTTCTCTTATTCTTATAATTTAAATATTTTTCATAACAAGTCTTAAACGCCAAGTAAATGTTAATTGTACATTAATTAATTCTCTTATCGATTTTTTTTTCTTTTTCTTTTTTGTTGAAATGCGGGAAAAAAACTTTTGAATAATTTTTCACAAATTTTTAATGGTCCACGAGTCGAAAGTTCTTTTTCTTTCTTTCTTTTTTCAAAAAAAAAGAAAGAAGAAAAAACCTCACCGGTCGTAAAAAATCATATATTTCAGACTGTCCACAGAAAGCAAGGTTTTTTTTCTGGGGGAAAAACCTCACCGGTCGTAAAAAAAAAATCACGTGCGCTAAACTGTCCACAAAAAGCAAGTTTTTTTGGGGGGAAGAGGGGGAAACTATCACTGGTACGTAAATAGTTTTAGCACTTTATGATTTAACCCCCCCCCCCCCCAGATCACCAGGCCAAAAAAAA